>PVKE010007730.1:0-14601 GCA_004027555.1 Craseonycteris thonglongyai
ATCTTCAGTGCATATTTATTTCTATTTTACTTTTGACAGATAGAGAGAGAGACAGAGACAGAGACAGCTAGAGAACCGAACTGTGGGAACTCCCCAGTTCAGCATGTGGGTCCTGCCTGGGCCGGAGCCGGGATTCGATCCTCGGTCCTCGGGGCCTCAAAGCGAGCGCTCAACCCGCTGAGCCGTCCCGGCTTTCCCGGGGATGTCTTTTTTAACTGCTGTCCAAAGGGAGCTGTTTAGGGGTATTCATGGGAAGGTGACTTACAGTCCAGCGGAACCCTTGGCACTAAAGATGTTTTCCTAGAGCAGGGAAAGAAAAGAAAACGAACAAAATAACCAAAAACCCCACAAATTATCCCATTAACAACACGTGAAGGCTTGGTTTAAGAAACCAGGGGACGGGAGTTTGGTCTCATCTCCCGGGAGCCCCAGGGTTCAGCCTGGTGACGTCTGGCAGGGCCTGCAGGTCAGGGTTCGGGGATGGACAGAGCGGGAAGAGTGGCCGACGCGGTGCTGGTTTCACATCAAGCTGATCAGAATAGGTTTTGACTCCTTAAAAAACTGTGTGAAATCCAGGAGCTACTCACTCCTACCCTCTCACCCAGACTGTGAGCACTGAAGTCTTTATGCTGGAAACGGCTGATCCTTTCAATCTAGCGGGATTTACCCAGGAATTCATCATGGACTGTCCCGAAGGAGGTGGAAATGCAGCTCTGTGGAGGCACAGGGCGCAAACGGGCTGTGAGCAGAAGTTCCCGAGCCCGGGACCTTACGCCGCAGGCCCAGGTCTCAGGCACCTACCACATGGGAGCAGAGCCGATGTTACTTAATCAGGGTTTGTACGTTTAATTCAGTGTGCTCAGTAGACTGTGTTTATTCATTTATTTCTTCCATTAGACTGGAGGCTACGGGCTGTAAGCCCAGCACTTCATCTGGTACCTGATTCAAAGGCGGTCCTTAAAAGTCTGCTGAAGAAATGAGAGGAATATATATGTCTTCCAGCCTTCCCTCTCCTAGATCAGAGCACCCCATGCTATTTCTCTTGAGACAGTGCTTCTGATTTCCTGAGGCCAAATTAACAACGCAGACACAGCACAGGGTTGAGAATATGTTTGGACATATCCTCTGAGTCCTGAACTCATCTACTGACAGTTGAACTTGTCTCGGAGAACAGAATATGAATAATTTGCTTATAGGCCATTTACTGGAAGGAAAAGTCTACAGTTTTCTGATTCTGATTATACCAAACAAATAGGCTCATCCGTGCTTGATTCTGCCACATTTCTACGTACATTGAGCGCATCGAAGTATTTTTCTTCCTAAAAGGACTCGGCAACACTGAACACGCCCGCGTGTGTACAGCACTGGATGTATTCTCATGCGTTGGCTCGCGCACAGTTCGTGCAGCAGCCTGGCCGGGTGGCTGGAGCGATGGTGTCTAATACTTCATGAAAAGGGCGTGGCCTTTTGCTCGTGATCTGTGAGCGGGTCCCAGGACCGCTCACCTGCTTCTGGGTTTGATGTTCTAATTCCTGGTTAGCTTTTGGGGCCGTTTGCGCTAGAAGTGAGAGTGTCACATGCCACAATCATGTATTGAAACATCCTGCCCCAGGCCAAGAGAGTTTCCGACATGTATCAGCCTTACTCCTCGTTTGCAAATGTCAGGAAGGAGATTGTGACTCAGCTGAGCTTGCCCAGCAGGGGCTACATTTGCTTAATGAACAAAGCTCAGGAGAAGGGCAGCCGCCTTTCAGACAAGGTGTGGGGAGCTCAGCCTAAAGAAAATGAGGGATCCCACACGCCCTCGCCGCTCAAAAAAGCAAACCACCCTCTTCTCAAGCACAGCCCGCACTTCAGAAAGGTACCATACACCGTCATTTAGGTTTCATCTTATCCAGGTACCTACTTTGCTTTTGTCTTACGTAGGATAGGTTTTACCTTTAAAAATGAGAGTTATTGGGAAAGCCGGGACGGCTCAGTGGGGTAAGCGCTCGCTTTGAAGCCCCGAGGACCGAGGATCGAATCCCGGCTCCGGCCCAGGCGGACCCACATGCTGAACTGGGGGGGTGCTTCCTGAATGCGGTGAGGCCCCAGTTCAGTTCAAAAAGAAAAGAAAAAAAATGAGAGTTATGTTTGGAGAGGAAAGAGAAGTTGTCTCATAGTCTGGGGCCAATCTGGGTCGGGTAGGTCTCTGCATGCGAATCCTTTACAACCAGAGGCCAGGGTCCCACGGTGCGCGAGGAGACAGGAGCTCAGATGGCAATGGGAAGCCTCGTTTCTTCAGCCCTTTTGCTTACAGTCCCTGGGTCAGCGCGTTTATAAAGCCATGACGTAGGAGAACTGAGTGTTTTTGACGGACATGGGCCAAGGGGGCAGTGACAGGATATTCTGACAGCGCAGTGTGTGAGGGCAAGCGGGAAGTAACGAAAGGTGTGCTTGGGGGCTGGTTAAATGAGCCTCAGTCACCCATCAGTGGGAAAAGGCGGCTCTGTCGTCAAAACCTGTGACGTGACGCGTGCGTGAGAACAGCAGAGGTGTTGCGGGAGAGGTCTGCCGCTGCGGGGCCCCCGCCCTCCCGTCACTGCCGCGTGGCTGTGCTATTCTGCCCATGCCTTTGCTGATCGTTGAGGTTGGCCTGGGACTCCGCACAGAGGGCATCTCTGTGTTCCTTATAGGACTCGCCCTGGTTTATAAGCCTCTGGGGTTTCCAAACCACCCACTGCTGGACCGCTTGGTTTGGGAGTGAACGTTAGGCAACGTCTAACCTTCCGTTGGCCTCCCTGCTTGTGTTTTCATTTCCACTCAAGACACAGCTGCTTGTTGCAATTTCCCCCCAGTGCACTCTGGGCATGACCACGCCGATGCTGACCCTTCTCCCTCTGGCCCTGTCCCCTGCTCCCAGCCCACACTTTACACACACGGCCCCATCGTCTGTGCACATGTGGGAAAGACCCCACGGAGCCCAGGGCCTTCGCGTGAAAGCGCCTCACGGGGAAGCGCTTATACGTGGGCCAAATTCCAGGAGCTGGCGTTTCCCTTTTGGCCACGGACAGGAAGCTCCTTGCAGAGGGCAGTGCTGCTCCGTAGAGCACGCCTGACCCCAGCTGCGGCCGCTGCGCGCGGAACTTGGAACTGGGTGCCGCTCAGTGGGCCTTTTCTCCGTCCAAGGAAAAGCAAAGGCCCTCGGCTCTCTCATGGGTCTCGGTGTGTTAAATTCCGCAAAAAGCCTGGGCCGTTTTGCCAAAGCAATGTCCTGAAAATACCGACAGCTCTGGAATGAGACTCTCCTTACCAAGGGTTATTAAATGTCAGCATAGGAGAAGCCGCCGCGTGGAATTGCCGCACGGCCCTCACCCCCGTTCATCCTGGCTACGTGCTGCCGAGGGACAGCAGTGGCTTTGTGAGAGAGAAGGTTGCACTAGTCCATGGAAGAGGCCGTGCCCCTGAGCCCTGCTCCCGGGAGAGCGTCTCATGGCGTCTCCAGGCTCAGGTAGCTTTCACCTCTGCTCCGTGCAATCCACCAGCGACGTCGTCGCCCAGAATCCCAGGATGATCCTTGGTCCCACCCCTCTCATACCTCACACTAGACTTTCTTTAAAGATTTATTTTATTGATTTTTGACAGACAGAAACAGAGACAGAGAGAAGGGGGAGGGCCCAGAGCAGTCTCCATAGTTGACAGCATTAGTTTTCCATATAGGTTCACTCCACAGGTGGGCACAGGGCTGCACAGGGCAGGACCTGGGCCGGGGTCTCACCCCGGTGAGAACCAAACTGGGGGCGCTCCCCAGCTCAGCATGTGGGTCCGCTGGGCCGGAGCCAGGATTCGATCCTCAGTCCCGGGGCTTCAAAGCGAGCGCTTGACCCGCTGAGCCATCCCGGCTTCCCCTATTTTAGAGGAGTTGCAGGTATACAGCAAAACTGAGAGACAGTCACAGAGGTTTCCCATAAGCTCCCTGCCCCCACCCCTGCACAGCCCCCCGTTATCAACACCCCCCAGCAGATGGTGTTATAATTCAGTGGTCGCACGTCGTTATCACCCGCGTCCATCGTGCACGCGAGGGCTCACTCTGGTGGTCTACTTCTATGGGCCTGGACAAGTGTGTGCTCACACGTGCCCACTTCACTCCCCTGTGCTGCCCCTCCTCATCCCTCCCTCCCCCAACCCTTGGCCACCACTGACCTTTTTACTGTTTCCACAGTTTTGCCTTTTCCAGAAGGTTATAGAGTTGGAATCATACAGTGGGTAGCCTTTTCTGATTGGCTTCTTTCCCTTAGAAATGTGCATTTAAAGCCCCTACCTACGCCAACACCCTGTCCCTGGCACCAACTATCTTACGTTCTGTCCCTGAGTTCGGCGACTCCAGGTGCCTCATCCGTGGCATCACAGAGCATTTGCCCTTTTGTGTCTGACTTGTGTTACTGAGCGTAACGTCCTCAAGGGGTACACATGTCAGAATTTCCATCCTTTTTGAGGCTGAATGACAGTCTCTTGTGCGGATAGACCACACACTCCTCTGTGGGTGGGCACCTGGCTTGAGCCCACCCATTTGGCTAATGGGAACAACGCTGCTATGACCATGGGTATGCAGAGATCTGAGTCCCAGCTAGAACACGATTCTTAATAAAAGAAAATGCCAAGTGATGACGAAAGAAAGCCTTCTGATAAATCATGGCTGCTTCTGTGAGTCAGAAAACAGATTCCCGGGGAAGCCAGGGTGGCTCAGTGGGTTAAGCGCTCACTTTGCAGCGCCGGGGACCAAGGATCGAATCCTGGCCCCAGCCCGTGCGGAACCATATGCTGAACTGGGAGCTCCCCCAGTTCAGTTCTCTCTCTGTCTCTGTATCTCTCTCTCTCTCTCTCTGTCAAAAATAAAAATAAATTAATTAATTAAAAAAAAAAAAAGAAAACAGATTCCCTATAAAATACAGATTACGGCTGTTCTGATTGCAACTAACCCATACCAGCAGCGTCCTTTTTTTTTTTTTTTTTTAAGTCACAAAAACAATTTTCCATGCTTGCCACAGTACAGAATTACTCAGGAAGAAAATCTCATACAGCAAATGCCAGTCAATACAAGCAGTCAAGTAATTCTAGCCAAAAAAAAGAAGGAGTTGCCTTTCATTCATGCAGACCAATGAACCCAGCACCTCCTTCACCTAATCTCCTCACTACCAGACCCTCCCCACAGCTCCCTCTGCAGCCTCCTTGCCCAGTTCCTTCCATTCTCTCCCGTACTTTCCCCCTTGGTCACCGCTCCTTCTGCCAGATGAACCAACCCTGGTTCTTTGACAGATGGCACTTGGAATGGGAAAGAGTTGCTTGGTTGTCTAAAGGCCTTAGGTGTCCCTTCCTGTCACTGCTGTCTTGGGCTACGGATCCTGAGTGGCTTCAAACTGGCAGGAGTGGATGTTGTGAAGGTGGTGACGGGAACCGGGGCGGGGGTCTCCAAGCAGGCGGGTCCCCCTGTGACCATGCAGCTTGTATCATATCAGAGGGTGAGGTAGCTGGTGGTTATGGTGCAATCAGGATGGAGATGTCCGGGTGGATTTTTCCTCCCACAACATGTAGTATTTTCAATACTCCTGGCTCCTGACACTTCTGGCACTTCTCAGCGCCTAGTCCCATTCAGTGCTAAACAATGGCCTCTTTCCTAGTTGTACACAGGCCAGTGCTGTGAAAACCGGACCCCCAGAGTTCATTACACATTCTCTGCTCTGTTGGCTCAGGTCAGCAGCCTCAGGCCAGAACATCTGCACCGAGGAGGGCGGATGATCTGTTTTCTCTGTTATTTCGTAGCCTCCCTCCTCTCCTCCTTGCCAATAATGATCGTTTTATTTCCACCCTTTCAATTCTTACGTCTTTCATTTTTTTGAACCTCCAGTCAGTGTTGTGTAGTGGTCGTAAGCATCCGTGTCTCGTCCCTACGCTATTTTTTTCCACATGACTAAATCAAATATCTTATTTGTAGAACTGAAGAAAATGTGCGCGTGGTATTGGGAGCTTTAAGAATGTCTGCTCTAACGAGGGCCTAGCTGCTACCTGTCATTTAAAGAGCGTGAAAATAATCACCTATACAAGTCCCAACTGATATCGCTTCTCCGGTTGTATTTTTAAACTCACATACAGTAGAGTTGACTTCTGTATGGGCATGTAGACCGTTCTCAGAATTTTAAACATAACATCCATGGATATATATATATATATATATATATACATATATATATATATATATATATATATCCATCATCCAAACCACTCCCGCATGCTGCCCTTGTATAGTGACCTGTCCTCCATCCCTCCCCTGGGTAGTCCCTGAGTTTGTCCTTTTGAGAATCACTGAATCTGGCCATGGGGATTCATCATTAGGGTTGTATTCTTTTGAGAATGTCATAGGTATGAAACCATGCATTTCTGAGAACAGCTTCTTTCACTCCACGTAATGCTTTGGGGATTCATGCGAGTTGTTGCCAGTATCCATAATTTGGGGGTCATTGTCCATTGTCTGAACATACCATGGTCTTAACTTCCTAGAAATGGGATTAACCTTCCAGAAAACTGCCAAACTGTCTTCTAAAGGGGTGTACCATTTTATTAACACGTCCCCATCAACAATACTTTAGAGAGTTACTTTGCATCATCATTAGAAATTGCTATTGTAAGTCATCTCTTATTATAGCCACTCTAACAGGGCATAAATTCCCTGCCCTCCTGGAATTTACAATCTGAGGCAACATTGATGTGGAGGGGCACAGTGGGCTTATGGACAGCACATCATGGTTTTAATTTGTATTTTCCTAACACCTAACGATGTTGAATATCTTTTTATGTGCCATCCATATATCCTCTTTAGTAAAGTGTCTATGCAAGTCTTTTGCCCATTTTTTAAATTGTTTTCTTATTGTTGAAGTTGAGGGGTCTTTATATATTCCAGATAAAAGGACTTTATTGGATATGTGGCGTGTAAATATTTTCTCCTAGTAAAGAGGTTTTTTGTTTGTTTGTTTGTTTTTTGTGTCCTAACAGCTGTTTCCACTCTCTGAGTTAATTCTTGAATAAGACCTGAAGGTCAGGACCCCGTTTCTGCACACAGACACCCAATTGCTTTAACACCATTTGTCAGAAAAGGTGATCCTATTTCCGCTGAACTGATTTTCTGCCTTTGTCAGAAATTCGCTGGCCTATTTACGTGGATCTATTTCTAGACTCTATTCTGTTCCATTGATCTACACACCGATTCCAATCTATGCTATTGTGATTACTGTCGTCCTGTAGTAAGTCATAAAATAGGGTGTGATTCCTCCAAATTTAATCTTTTTCCAAATTGGCTTGACTATTCTACTTCTTTTGCCTTTCCATATAACTTTTAAAATTAGACTGTCTGCAAAATAATCTTTCTGGGATATTGTCTGGAATTGCATTAGACCCTAGTGCATGTAAATAAATCACTTTGGGAAGAATTGACCCTTCAGTGTTTTGAATCTTCCAATTCATGAGCACAATAGTAGGGATGTCCGTGGGGGGAAATGCAGCCATAAATGCCTGTTTTTCATTTTACACGGCTGGATACTTTCTGGTCAGCCCTCCTATATCTGGGCATTCTTTGATTTATCAAACACTTTTGGTTTGCAGAGGAGAGATTCTGCGCTTTCAGCAGGTGGATGGGAGGTGCCCTTCTGCCCACACGTTCTTTTTTTTTTATTTTTTTTTTTATTGTTAAATTTGATGAGGTTACATTGGTTGGTAACAATTAGACAGTTTACAGATGTACAAGTCCACCTCACATCATTCATGCATTGTATTATGTGCCCATCACTCAGTATCAGTTCCCCTTCCATCACCTTATATCTAGTGCCCACTCCCACCTCCCCCCACAACTGTCCCCTGCCCACACGTTCTATACACAACATTCCATTTGCGTAAAGTCACAGGAAAAGTCCTCTTCAGGATCATGCCTTCTGCACCCACCATGTGCGTGAAAGGTACCAGGGGCCCCGCAGAGGGGTGAGGCGGTCCCTTCTTACTGTCCCCGCCAGGGGCAGCGTTGTGCCGTGAGCTCGAGGGCTCGGTCGGCTCTCCCAGCCTCTGCCTCCTCTCTGCTAGGTAGGTTCTCCTTCCAGCCACGCCTGCTTTGTGTCTCCTGCTTCTCTTTCTCTTCTCTCTGGAAGGATCTGTAGATGCCAAAATTGCTGCGGACTGGACCCTGATGATCGGCGTCTGTCTGGCTCCCTCGGTGGAGTGAGATGGAGCAGCATGCATGGAGGCCAGTGGGCTTACTGTGCACACAGCAGGTCATCCTGAAATACAGGTTCCCTGGGTCTGGTAGTGTCGCCCCAAACTCCCGTCCGCCTGGGTTCTCAGAGTGGAGCCTCATTTGGAAAGAGTCGTTGCAGATGCAACTGAATTAGGGGGGACCTCTAAACCCCAAGAGTGGGGTTCGTATGGGAAGAGAAGAGGACACACGGAGGTTCACACCGGGAGGCGGCCATGTGAACATAGATGCAGGGATTGGAGCGACACAGCTGAAGCCATGGAAGCCAAAGCAGGGGAGGGGCCCCGGGGCCCCAGGAGCTGGAAGACGCAGGAAGGAGCTCCCCCTGCAGCCCCCAGTGGGACCATGGCCTGCCCAAGCCTCCTGACTTTTGACCTCCAGAACCATGAGACAGACAGTATGTGTCTGTTGTTTGTAAGCCACCCAGTTTGCAGTAATTTGTTGCTGCAGCCCTAGAGCCTAATGTGCATAGAAATAAATCACTTTGTGGGGGGGGGGGGGATCAGTTCAAATGTGACTGACAACAAAACTCAACTTGTAGGCTGATACCTGAAATTTTTCAACATGGCCTTTGTCGCCTTCGAGGTAAGACCTAAAAGCAAGCGGGCCCGCGAGAGGTAATGCACCAATTTAATTCAGGCCAACTGAAAAGGATGCTTCTGAGCCAGGCAGCACCCTGAAAACCCTGCCTGGGCACCAATGGTGCCAAGTATCTACACGCAGACAGAAAATTCTGCCCCCAAACTGAACACTTCTCTGCACATGAGGTTACGTTGCCCGCAAGGAGAATCTGGAAATGTCAGGCTGTATTTGCAGATTTTGTGCAGCAAGCACACACCATGCAGAATTGTGCTTTGTGCTTTGCCCATGTCTCCTGCCCTCTAGCGTTTGGACAGATGGCTGTAACCTAAAACACGCAGAGCACTTGCTATTTGCTGGAACATCAGATACTTTCCATGTGCCTTTGCTTATCTGAGGTTCTAAAGCTGTTTACAATCTGAAACAGAATAGGTTCTTTTTTTCCTGCTCTCTCTCTTACATGAAAAACAATGAAAGGTAAACAAACAAATGATGCATTCTTAAAAATCCCCAAATATAGACTTCCCTTCTCAAGTAAGAAAACGAAGCTGGGGAGGCCGGGAGAGCTCAGCAGGTGGAGCACTTGCCTTGAACCTGCCAGATCCAAGAATCAAATCCCATCCGCGACCTGTGCAAACCCATATGCTGACCTGCAGTGCAACTGGTAACCGCCAAGCCCTGTGGTGAAGGTTCTCACCTCCCATGCTGGAGGCCCCCACATGGACTGACATCCACCCGTGTGGAATGGTGTACACCTATGGAGACTGCTCTGGGCCCTCCCCCTTCTCTCTCTCTCATCTCCTCTTAACCAATAAAATAAATCTTTGAAAATGAAAGGTAACTGGGAAGCAGACCATCAGAAAAGGACAATTGAAGTTCTCATCTCCTAACCATCCTACATGCGTAAGAACACATTACACTGGTTTCCAATAGGTGAAGATATAAAAATCATGGACCACTAACTAAACACAACACGTGGGGAGATTGGGCAGAAATATGCTGTGACTTACTGGTAGTGGGTATCATTTTGGGGGAAAAACATGACTCATTGTTTGCTCTAGGGAGCAAATGAAATAAAGAATGGAACTGTGCTTTGTGACAAGTAAACATGACAAGTTATGGAAATAGTACTTTTAAACTAGGGTTTCTGTGTGTGCCCTAGATTTGATTAATGCAAGACACCTGAAGGGTTTTGTTTCAGAGTAAATCTAAAGCTTTAATTCAAGGGCACCTGATAACGTAAAACCCCTGAACGGCTGCTTAAATGGCTGTCACAAACCCAGCTGGTAACTCCCTGGTCTAGCATCTCAAAACCTGTAAAAGAATCGAGAAAGGAGGTTCTGCCCCGTATGTGGCAGAAGTTTTGGTGTGTGCTGAAATTTTGCCAGAGGGGTCAGTGTTTGGATTTTATTTGTCCCCTGAGTAATCTCATTGCCAAGGCGATCTTGCCTATGGGCATTTGTAACTTGCAAGAGCAGGATTTGGGGTATTTATTCAGAGGTCTGACCTCAGGTGCTGAATAGGTAACTATGAGATTGAGCCTCGGGCCTTTTCGGTAAATACGTGATTTTGTTTGGCAGTCATGCGGGAAGATGGGGTGGGAGGAGCATCTTAACTTTTCTTCAAAGTCACTATGGTTATAAAACACACCTGCTTGAGAACCATTCAAGGCACAGGAAGGAGGAAAGAACAAAAGGAAGAATAGCTTTATCCCCCACCCTTTTGTCCATGCGCCCCACACATTCCCAGTGCCTATGGTGTGCCAGGCACTAGACGAACTCAGCGCTTGCCACCCATCCCCAGTGTTCTGAGCTAGAGGTCTGTGTCGGAATGATGCAGCTGTGACTTAACCTTTTTCCCAAAAGGGTTACATGGGAAACACCTCGGTGCCACTCTAGCACCAACAAAAATGTGTCTCTGAGAAGTCAAATGTTAAAAAAGAAAATCCAGGGAAGCCGGATGGCTCAGTGGGTTAAGCGCTCACTTGGCAGCCCCAGGGACTGAGGATCGAATCCCGGCCCCGGCCCGTGTAGCTTTTGTCTGGAAAATAGAAGCAATTCTTTGTCTACAAATGCAGAAACAGTCCCAACCTGCCCCAGGAAACCGTGGAGAAAGAATAAATGGAAGCTCCTGCCACTTGCTCATGGCGACTTTCTGACTCTGTCACCGGTGAGCTAGTGGGGACTTACTTGCTAAACGCCTCTCCCGGTAGGCGTCCAGTGGGCTGGGAGGAAGGACGCACCAGGTGGGGCCCCTGACCGAGGACAAAGGGACCTCTGCCCAGGAGAAAGGTGAGTTTTCCAGGTTGGTGGATGTGGCCGGGGTGTGTGTTATGATTAACCAGAGTGGATTCAGATCCTGGAGCCCCAGCTCTGTGACTCGTTCTGGGAACTGAAAATCATGCCAACTGCAAGCATGCACTAATGCTCTGTGAGTGGCCAGCTAACCCCCACTTTCACAGGACTCGTGTTCCCTGAATTCTCAGGATAAGTCACCTCACTCCTTCTGAAGCAACCGACCTCCAGTCAGCCACGCTCAAACCTCTTTCCTTGCTTTCTTTCATAGGATCTCTGTCCCCCAAACTCCAGCAGAGGAGAAACCGCTTTGCTTAGCTCCTTTAGCTAGAATCAGACTTTCCCCTCCTGAGCAATCCGCAGAGCAACACTGCAGCGCCACCTGCTGGAGACTCCCAGGTGGGCACACTGGGTATGACACGAGCTCCAGGTCTTCAGACTGAGCTACCTGGTTGCGGGGCAGGGGGTGCAAGGAGACGTTTAAGGGGGGCTCAGAGTTTTAAAGGTGCCAGTTTCCAGCTGCTGCTGAAATTCCGAGCTGTTGTCCTTCCTACCTTCCTTCTCTCATTCACAAGACACTCAGTGCCACACACTGAATGTTTGTGTCCCACAAATTCGCATGGGAGACCTGGTCCCCCAGGTGATGGTGTTTGGAGGTGGGGCCTCTGGGAGGTGATGAGGTCCTGAGGCTGGAGCCCTCAAGAATGAGATCCGAGCCCTTGTAAAAGAGACCCCAGAGAGCTCCCTCATGCACCTCTACTGCCTCACAGGTGGAAGACAGCTGGCTGGCTGTGAACCAAAAGGTGAGCCCTCACCAGACATGGAATCTGACAGCACCTTGATCTTGGACTTCCAGTGTCCAGAATTGTGAGAAACAAATTTCTGTTGTTTGTAGGCCTCCCAGCCTGTGGTGTTCTGTGATAACAGCCAGAGCTGACTAAGACACTCCGTACCAGGCACTGCCCTAAGTGCTGTATGTTCATGAACTCTTTCAAAGCCTCAAGTGCTCCACAAGGGGACAATGCAAAATACCGTACTGTATTATTGGAGCACTCCTCCTTAATCAGGGGTGCCTGTCGGTTACAGGTTTTGCATTACTTCAAGGGGCAAGAGGGAGAAAGTTCCACTTTGTGACAACTAACATTCTATTTCCAAGTAAAAGAGTTCTCTATCAAGAGTAAATTTTGTAGTTTCTTACCAGCTATGTAGGATTTTAGGAGAAACTTTATCACTATCCATTGTCAGATTATTATTAGGTACTGTAAATAAGTTTTCACTTTTTACTTGAACCCAAGCCTCCTCCTTGCTCTTGTGAATCAACAATTTTTTGCTAATTTATTTATTACCACCATGCACCTATACAATTTTCGTAAATTTAACAAGTGATGTGCTATGAATTCTACTCTAAATCATTTGTGCTGTATTTTTCACCAAACCCTGTCTCATTCCAATAATAATCTCATTTATAGATACCTGAATTTTTTTTTAGTACAACAGATATGATTAAAGGATACATTTCCAATGAATTACTTTTAATATCTAAAAAGTCTAATGTTTTAGGTAGTTTTTCTCAATCATGTGCTAATAATAATTGTAATGATAATTTAATCCAGAAGAAAAATTTTAACACTTAGACTTTCTAGTTATAGGAAAGTAAATATTAAATATATATATATTCTGTTGTAGGGAAGTATGATAGGATCATCAATAAGACTATCAAGTATAAAAATGTTACAATTTGACAAAATTCTATGAGTATGACATGAATGAAAATAGAATTTCAGGGAAGCCGGGATGGCTCAGTGGGTTAAGCGCTCACTTTGCAGCCCCGGGGACCGAGGATCGAATCCCGGCCCCGGCCCGTGTGGACCCATATGCTGAATGGGGAGTGTCCCCAGTTCAGTTCTCACCGGGGTGAGACCCCGGCCCAGTCCCTGCCCTGTGCAGCCCCGCCCACCTGTGGAATGAAACTATGTGGAAAAACCAATGATGTGCAACTATGGAGACTGTTCTGGGCCCGCCCCCTTCTCTCTGTCTCTGACTCTGTATATCTCTCTGTCAAAAACAATAAATAAATCTTTAAAAAAAAAAGAAAGAAAATAGAATTTCAAAGGGAAAGGAAACTATAAAATTTAAGTGGAGAGGTAATTTTATTTTAAAATATTTAGAGAATGTGGGAAATTACCTTTGCAATGGTTAAACTTGTTATTTAAAAAAAAACAAAACTTAAAGACTGTGAGAGGATACATGTTTTGCCATTCTTTGGGGAACACGGTAATGAACACAGTCGTTACCTCCAATGTTGTAAGGATTAAAAAATAAGTAGTAGGTGCTCAATAAGTAAACAGTGGGTCTAACGGACACTGAGAATAAAACACACCTATCCAGAAGGGCTCCTGTGGTTAACTGGGCTCAATTAAACACAAGCAAACGAAGCCTAGCAGCCGTTTCTACACAGGGGCCTCTCACACAATGCACATTTCGGGGAGTAGCCTGCAGGGCACTGTTTGCCCCCTGCACTGAGCTACCTGCACCGTGCGCAGGCCACCTGAGCAGGCCCTTATAGACGAGGTCCTGGAATCCTATTCCAACCAGTAGGACTGAGGCTTTCCCCACCTAATCCAAGCTGCGCCCCTATTTTCCATGAACATCTTCAACCATACAGCCCTATTCTGACCCATGAGGATGGTGCTTTTTGGATCAATGACTGTGAGGGTCTGTAGTCTTCATGTGCACGAGGACAGACCAGTCAGGGGCCAGGAGTTCGAGGTCTGCTTACAGGACAGCTCCCTTCTGGACGGGGAAGCGCCCTCCTCGCCTGGGAGATGGTTTCTGGCCTCCTGGGCAGAGTGGAGTAGTTAGAGCTATGCAGCTGGAGAGGGTCTTGCCCCAGGGCCCCCTGCCCGCTAGGGCAGCCCTGCTGTTTCGTAGCTGAGCTGAATCACAATTGAGCTGTAGACACTGAATAAAGCGTTCTTCACTGCACCCCAAGTTGGGGGTTCCTGTTAGCCCTGAAGGGGAGCCCATGGCCATGGGTTGACAGTCTGCTTTCGTTATTCATTCCTAGGATCATGAGTTTAAGCACTCTATCGGGAATGGTGCTGATGAAGGTTTTGCATATGAAGTAGCGAAGCTGTGCGCCATGGACACGCGTGTGGCCAACAAAACGTGCAGCGCTCAGCAGCCCGCTGGGATGGAGCCTGGGCAGGGGTCGCGGGGCCCTCCAAAGCCCGGAGGAGGGCTCAGCTCTCGCATCCTCACTAAAAGAGCACGCGATGGACCCCCGACGTTGTGGCACCGGGCCTAAGGCACCACGTCGGAGACAGCAGGCGCTAGAACGAAGGCGGACGAGCCCCGGAGCGCCCAGCAGCCCGGGGTTCTCAGCCCGGGGATGGGCGGGTCAAGGTGACGTCAGCGCCCGATGAGACCGAGGCTGGGGGCGGGGCGACAACAGTC
>PVKE010007730.1:14701-49853 GCA_004027555.1 Craseonycteris thonglongyai
CAACAGTCCTGGAGAAGCTGGGGATTGGTGGGAGGGACGAGGTGGTGGGCGGGGCCTGCGCCAGGGGCGGGCCCTGCGCCGGGAGGGGGGCGGGGGCGGGGGCGGGGCGACAAGTCCTGGAGAAGCTGGGGGTTGGTGGGAGGGACGTGGTGGTGGGTGGGGCCTGCGCCGGGGGCGGGCCCTGCGCCGGGGGCGGGCCCTGCGCCGGGGGGCGGGGCCGGGACACGTGACACGGAACCGGCACTGAAGCCCCGGGAGGTAAGTGGTCGTGCCCGGCCGCTGGCAGAGGAGCCCCGGGGGGCGGCGGGAGCAGCGCCTCGGCCTGGGCAGGCGGTTGGAGGCCGGGAGCTTCGGGCTCCAGGACGCAGCCCGGTGGGAGCAGTGGAGGCCGGGCGTGCGCGATGGGCCGGGGTCGGAGGCCCCGAGGTGGGGCGGGCCCGGTGCCCACCACGCGGCCCGGGGATCCAGCCGTGCTGAGAAAAGAGGGTGTTTCGCTAAGATGGGGGGGCTCTGCGGGCTTCGGGGAGGGGCCGGCGAGGCCTGCAGAAAACGACAGCGTCTCTCTCGCTCACGGAGCCTGCTGTGCGCAGGCTCGGGGGTCAGAGGCCGGGGGTCGGGAGTCTCCAGGTACCACCCCCCGCGTTTGAGGCTGGGAGGTTGCAGTTTGCAGGGCAGTCGTTCTGTCAGCTTCCGTTTCCTCGTGTCCGATGGGAGCGATGCTTGGTCCCGGGGCTTGTGGCACTGCCTTGCAGACAGCCACCAAGTCGTCCCCCCTGCCAAGGTGGTGCCAAGGTGGTGCCAAGGTGGGGACCCGGGAGCGCCGTCCTTACTGTGAGGAGGTGGAGATCCAGTCAAGGGAAGTTTCATTCAAACCTTTGTTGTCCCTGGTGTTTGCAGGAAGGCGTGGCCAGAGATCATGTAGCATTTGCACGTTTTACCATAAACCTCTAGCTGGGGCCATTTGGAGGTCACCACCCCTGTTTTAGTGGTTTTTACAGAGAACTGAAGCCATGGTTCAGGTATTTTATTTAATATGTGCCTTGGATTACTGAGGGACAAGATTAGGAAACTCAGAACCAAAAGGAATCATTTGTGGTATTGCCAGATGGTTCCTGGGCCCACCGGTCTCCTGCCTCCTTCCCCTCTCACTGGCTTCACTGTTTAAGTTCTGTCACTCCCCAGGCACTGTAGCTTTCAAGAGGAGACTGCAGATGGTACATGTTTGCAAGTCTGTTGGCTTTTTTTTCAGTGCAGCACAGGCTGTACCTGAATAAATTGGACTCAGCAGGACATGGACAAGAGTTCCCATTTAATTGGGAATGGAGGAGAGCACAGGGTAATCCAGAACTGTGAGTGAGGGGACCTAATGCACCCGACTGCCCGGTGGTTCAGAGACGTTGCATCTCATCCCCCACCACAGTCCGGTCACTTTCCTCTCCTTTGGTGAAGGCACAACTTAAGTACATCTTAGAGTGACTGCTGGAAGGCCATTGGTCCATTCGGCTACAAAGAACATCCTATGAACGAGGAGAATATACCACCGTGAGCTTAGGGTTTGTGGTGTTTAAGGACCAGGAACCCACATAAAAGTGGTTAGTGTAGCAGATGGTCGTAGATGGAGCGTCCCTGTTTACACTTTTGATGGTAGATGGGTGAAAATTTGACTAACAGGCGATTCCTCTGCCACATGCACGCCTCTTACTGGGCTCGCTCAGACAAGAGCCTCAGCTGAAACCGTGTGAGTTGGCCCAGGAGGCCTGTACCTGTTTTATGCTGGGTCGCTAGTGTTTGAAGAGGAGGAATTGGGCGCTGGGAGTAAGTGGTTTTGTCTCCTGTCCTTACTGAACTCATTGCACAGGTCAGGTAACCTCTTCAGTCTGCTGAGCCACACTTCATGTCACAGTGGATACAGTCACTCCTGTGTTTTCAAAATCACTTTGCAATCCTACACCAAGAAAAAATGCTCCTTAACTACAGTGTCAGAGCTGCCCAGATGTGGTGGGATCCTGAGATGTCACCGCGGTGTGGCTGAGCATTTATTTTCCAATTGCTGCTCAAGTTGAAGTCTTGCCCCTTGATGGGATTCGAACTGTCACTTGAAGGAAGGGGACAGAAGCAATTTTGAAGGTCCCCATACCAGAATTATTTTTGTTTCATATACATTTCATATGTTAAAGATGACCAGTTAAGTGATTTTTCCCACCTGTATTTGTAAGGAGGAGTGGAATGTACTGGGTCACACATGAGCAACTGGGTGTTAGAAACAGCACCTGAGAGGGAAGCGGCTTTCTCTTCACCCGGCCTTTGTGGAGGTTGGCTTGTTGCCACCTTCCTTAAAGAGAGTTATCTGCCTCCCCTTGGGCTTTTTTGCTGTGTTGAGGGTTTGCCAGGGTAAGAAACAGGCTGTGACATTTTTGCTGGGATCTTTGGAGCGGTAGTTTCCTGTGTGGTTATAGGAAGAGGAGAGCTCTCTGTGCTTTAAGAAAGTAAAAGTAGAAAACGAACTTCAAGTGCTGATAAATCAGTGTTACTGGGAAGTCCCTGCTTCTAATTTTCAGCAGGTGGTCTTCACTTGGGCCCTTCCTTCAGTTATCTGCCATTCTGACACACTTTGGGGTATATTTTCCTTCTGAAAAACAGCAGGAGATCAACTGAGCCTCTTAACTGCGTCCCAGAACTTTCGGTTCTGCCACTTCGGTCACTTCCTGGAGGCCTCGTGATGACTGGGTTGCAGTGTTGCCAGGAGGGTGGGGTCAGAGGATAAGGTCCTGAGCCAGCGCCTTCCAGCCCAGGGCTCAGTCGGGCTCTGTCCACAGGCAAGAGTGACAGGTGGTGGTTCTTCCTTCTCAGACGCTCCAAGGTCTACGGTCTGCTTGAAAGATGTCGGTCCTCACGACCCTGTTCAAGTATATCGATGAGAATCAGGAACGTTACATTAAGGTAAGGAAATATTTATTCCAGCCAACTTACGTTTTAGTTTAATCCCTATGAGGCTCAGAGAAACAATAAGAATGATGCTGTTTAAATCAAGTTTTAAAAACAGGCTGTTTGGAAAGTATCCAGCCACATAACCATTCTCGTTATATTGGCAGTGGTTGGATTTTTTTTCAGACAGCCCTCGTATGTAAGAGTGTTTCGTAGTCTTTGTAGAGATAAGTAGTTAATTTGGTTTGAAATGAAATCAAATTAGTTGGAGTCAAAAAAAAGTTTTAACCACTTAGATGTGCAGTCTAGGAAGTTGAACTCAAAGGAGCAGAGAGTAGGATGGTAGGTACCAGGGACTGGTGTGGGGGATGAGAAATGTTCAGAGGGCACATTCTTTCAGTGATACTCATCGTGTGGCCTTAGGCAGAGTGAGTCAGTGCTGGGTGCTCGAAACAGGGCAAAGCTACGCGTGCTTTCTTCCTGAAGGTTCACCTGCAGAAAATTCCGTTTTGCTTGTTGTCCACACATAGAAACTTGCGGAATGGGTGGCCATCCAGAGCGTGTCTGCGTGGCCGGAGAAGAGAGGGGAGATCAGGAGGATGGTGGAAGTTGCCGCCGCGGATATCAAGCAGCTGGGCGGCTCAGTGGAACTGGTAGATATCGGGAAGCAGAAGGTAAGAGTCTGCGTTCTCTGCCCACAAGTCCGCACGCCCCGCCCGAGGACTTGCTAGCATGCGGCAAGTTCCAAGCCATCTTTGCGTCACGGAGCCCGCTTGTCTTTGAAACGCACAGAGAAGGCCTCACTTTAGAGACTGATCTCTGTGAGATTTCTCCATTCGGCTCCCGCAAAGGTTTTGTCATACTCAGCGTTCTTCTCTGGGAAGCAGAACTGTTGAGGGTTACTTAGGAACAAGTTTGCACGATGGCTGTTCTCAGGACACGGCTGAGATTCGTCCCAGAAATTGGTCTCCTTTCCAGCGAGACAGTGACACTCTCTCCGTGCAGGTGTAAAGTAATGGAGAACACCCCCTGCACATGCTGTCCCCCCAGCACCCCACTTTCCAGGGGCAGACTTTTTCATGACCTGACTCCAGAAAAAGAGCTACTTTGTGTGAGGGGCTGGGGGCTCAGTTATGTTTAAGGCAGGATTGTGACAGACGCAATTCGTGCGTTTTCTGCCTGACTTGGATGAGCAGTCTCACTTCACGCTGAAGTTTCTTCCCTCTTAGTTTTAGACGATGGCTGTCCGGTGGGAGTTAATGTTTCATGCCATCCATTTCTGAAGTTGCAGCATTCTTTTATATTGCAGGGTATGGCAAGGCTTGGTTTATCGTAAACTTGCCTGGTGATGTGTCAGTTGAGGTCACCATCCTGGGTTTTTTCTGTTTTGTTTTTTACCTGTGGGCACTCAGCCCAGGCCGCTCTTTGAATGGAAACCCCTGCGTGGGGGCCGTGTGCGTTCGTGGCCAGGGAGGTGTGACCTGCGCCTCCCGACCCCAGTCCAGTGTTGGTGGTTTGCAGTTTTTTCTGACTGCAAAACGAATAGTTGATTTAAGGTTACTTAAGATACCTTACAGCTTTCTAGCACTTTCCCCACTGGTGAGGAACTAAACCAAGTCTCTTTGTGTTAGCTTCTTTAGGGAGCATACTTGACTCCTTCCCCATCCTTATTTTCCTAATCTATGTTAAAACTCAGGCTGGCAAATAACGTTTGGGTTGCTTCATCGCAGTAGGTAGATTCGCTCTATTCCCCACTGGTGTGACGGTGCAGTTCCTGAGAAGAGACCTCCGGGGAGGACCGCGGTGATTAGCACCATGTTGTGCATTAGCGCCCGTTTTCTATCAAGGAACCGGCAGACTGCGTCACTACCGGAGTTCTCAGCGGGCCAGTCATGCGAGGTCCCAGCACATTTGCTCTCACGTCACCTCACCGGGCAGCAGTGCTGTTTTCAGGACGTTGGCTTGCTGTGATCTACCTGCATTTCTAGTCTAGAGGGAGGCACGGCTGTGGGAGAAAGCTCGGAGGCGGACCAGCTATCGCTGCCTCGTTAGTGTGGCCCGCTGAGACGTGTCACCATATCCTGCTCTGTGGCCTTTCTGTGCATAATCGTAATCTACGTACAGGATTTCAAAAATGTACCTTCTACTTTCAGGCTGTAATCTCCCCCCCCCACCCCACCCCCATTATTTTAGGACATAATGAACTAAGTGGCATCCCAGACTCAGCCTTCATAATACATGTTGTTATATACAAGTTTTTAAAAATCAGCCTTTAAAAATTGACCGAGTTGCCTGCAGTTGGTAAACGTACTTCAGGCTGCGTGCTTGGGATCATAGGAAAGTACAGTCGTGTTCATTAACGAGCAATATGAGCTTACACTCTACAGTAGAGGGTGATTGACAGTGACAGATAAACGCTCACGGTCCGTGCATAACGTCTGCTGCAGACACCGCATGTAGTCAACAGCGGCGGACCCCGCTTGCCCCCTCTTGCCTCCTAGCTCCCTGACGGCTCGGAGATCCCCCTGCCTCCCATTTTACTTGGCAAGCTGGGCTGCGACCCCCAGAAGAAGACGGTGTGCATCTACGGCCACCTAGACGTGCAGCCGGCGGCCCTGGAGGACGGCTGGGACAGCGAGCCCTTCACCTTGGTGGAGCGAGACGGTGAGTGCTGGCGAGCTTCACTCCAGCCCGTCCCGGGCGCCTCTCAGCTTTTTCCTTCCCAGAACACGTGGTCGTTACACGATGTGGAAATCGGCTTCCCAAAGATTTGCGTGTGTGCCCCGGTCGTAGAAACAAAGCCTTCCTAACCTTGTGGCAACGAAGTCGTTGTGGCCTTGGGTCAGCTACTCGTCTCCCTCCTGCTGACGGAGCTCAGAAAACCTGTTCTGAGCAGAGGCCATGCGGCCCTCAGGCACCGGTCAGCCAGTCCCTGGCTCGATTTCTAGCTGCTTCCCTGGCACATTTCAGTCGTTGTGCTTTGGGATACTTCCCTGCCCCTGGCCTCCCTGGCCAGGGGGACAGATCGCTGCGTCACAGCCGCTGAGTGCTTCCTGACCATACACTCCCGGTTGTCCCTCGTGGGCCCGCCCAGGCCGACCTCTTCTCCTCCTTCCCCTGTGGTCCTGAGCGGCCTGCTGCCTTGGTTTCTGAATGTCACGTTCCCGTTCTTGACGCAGCCTGTCCAGGTAAAGCAGCCTGTTCATGTGCACCTTGCCCCCAGGGCTCAGTCCAGACTGCCTTTAATTAAAGCCCTTCTAACCGGACAGGTTGCATTTCTGTCCAAACCTTTCCTGGCTCAATGTCAGATGTGTTCACGAGGCACACAGTTAAGGCTTTTGACTAAAGGCAGCATCTTTGAGGACGCTCGGTTCCGCCCCACGTTTGTGATCTCAGCGCGGCCGCTGACTTCTCGTTGCTGCCCTCTGTGCTGGACGCCTCTGCAGGGTCGGGCTGGCTCCTTTCACCGCTGTCTGAGGCCGTCCTGTGTCCTTGCGCTGCAGCCTGCCCTCCTCCTGTCCCACCCCCTCTCCATCTCTGGGAGGCACCTTCACCTCCTGCACCACCTGCACCAGGAACCCCGAGGTCAGCCTGGGCCCCCACCCCCAGCCCTGCCCTCCCCCTCGGCCATGCACCGCCTCCACCTCAGGGCCTCCTGTCACTTGGGGAAGCCCTGAGTCCTGCGCCCCTCTGCCATCCTGTCCTGTCCTGTCCTGTGGTGACCTCGCACGCCGAGGCTCTGGCTGACAGCTCTCGGGGGCACTGGCTCCCCCATCTCCTTGTCCTGCCCCCCCGACATGGCTCCTCTGCGGCTGAGACACCAGCGCTGTCGCCCACTGCAGCCCGCGCCCGATCGCACCGGGCGGGCAGGCAGGCAGGCAGGCAGGCAGACTGCCTGGTAGTCTGGGGCATCGATGGAGGCGGGAGAAGCTGGGTGGAGGGCACACCCCGTTTGTTCTGTCCCCCCCAGTCCAGCGTAGCCCGCACACGCGTCGCTCCATCAGCCTGGTCACAGGAATAAGGGTGCCTCTCTGAAGAGCGCCTTAGCTTTTGTGAAAGGCTGGCTTTAATTCGAAAGGAGATGTCCTCGGTAGTGGTGGCGTGAAGCCGTGCACTACATCGGGACGGGCCGTGTTCACACCGCCAAACGTTTGGGAACCGTCGTAGAATGGGGACGTGAGACCGCTGGCCAGGCCCGGCCCACGGGACGGGGAGCCCCGGGCGGGCCACGGCCGCGCTCTGCGTCGGGGGACGGGGCCAGGAGGAGGGTCGGCCTGTTTCCCCGCTCGTCCTTCATGGCAGCCAGTGCCCAGCCCAGACGCCGGGCTTTGCGAGGGGTCCCCAGAGCAGCGCAGAGAGGACCTGCCGTGACCAGGAGACGCCGGGCAGCCGTGCCCCAGGAAGCGGTAGCCTGCGGATTAGTAACACACCGCAGTTCTGCGCTCTGTCGGAGTAGACGTTGAACCGGGGTGGGGTGAGATGGTGGCTGTCCTTTGATGGGGATGCGTGTGGGTCCTGCCCTTACCACTACCGCGGGCCGTGGGGCTCGATTTTAACGAAGTAGCGACGGAGCGTGGTTTCCCGGACCTGGGTCTGAAGTCCGGTCTGAGTCAGCAGGGACGGGAGCTCTGCCTGGCAGCCGTGCCCGCAGGCGTGGGGTGGGGCCCTTGGGGCCGTGCCCACGGCCTGATCTTAGATGATGGTAGAGTCTCTGGCAATCCGGGCAATAGTGCTGGAGACTCAGAGCTCCCGACAGAGTGAAAACGGGGCTTCTGACTTCAAGAGAAACTCGGGATCGCCGCTGTGCTTGTGCTAACACGTCGTTAGACGTGCACGCCTCTTTGTCACGTTGTCCTCGTAACGTTACGGATGGCTCGTTGCTGCCGTTCTAGGCAAACTGTACGGGAGAGGTGCGACTGATGACAAGGGGCCGGTGGCCGGCTGGATCAACGCCCTGGAAGCGTTCCAGAGAACAAGTCAGGTGCGTCCCCCGCGTGCAGCCGGGCCCGAGTCTCCCGGCTCCAGCTGAGTGCTATAGAGCGGGGCCTTCTGTCCTCAGCACGGCTTAAAGTCGAAGGTCGCGGGGACAGGAGACAGCGAGCCCCCGCCAAACCATCAGCGCCGTGACTCAGATTTAAGACGAGAGTTTGTGCTCCAGCTGCAGGAACACTGTAGCTGTGGCTGTTTCACAGTGTTCAGTGTTCAGGCTGTTGAGGATTCAGCGGGAACCCAGGCCACACGTGCGTGACCGCCTGTGAGGGTGGGGGCTTGCCCTCCCCCCGGCTCCGTGACAGTGGGCACACGCCTGCCTTTCTCTCTGCACGGTTCACATCCTCCTGACAATAGATCTGGTTTTTATTTTCTTAGCTATGAGATAGCCACTCCCTGTTGAAAGTTTGTAAAATGCAAAGAAGTAGAAAGAAAAAAGTTGCCCAGAATCTCAGCCCTCAGACTTAATACTTTGTCACTTGCGAACTTTCTGTTTTTACCCGCATTGTGACTGCAGTGTATAGATGGGTTTCCGCGTCTTGCTTTTGTCTTGTGTTGTGATAAAATCAGATGTACAAGACAAGCATTTTTGTCAGAGCAGGAAGTAGATGGGAATAGAGTCTGGGAGCCTTTGGGGTCCACTTTACACAGGAGGGAGCGGGGCCCAGATGCTCTGGTTGTCGGGGCTCTGCGGCCACCCCGTCTGCTGGGCGCTGGCACAGGGGTGGCTCCCCTCCTCCGGGGTCCACGGAGGGAGAGGTGGGGGGGGCCGTGCGTAGGGCAGAGTCGCCCAGAGCAGCTCCACCTGCGCCCGTCCCAGAGACCGAGGCCCGTGGTGCGTCTCACGTGGGGCAGAGGAGGCGGGGCGAGCCGGGCAGAAGCCGTGCCATCCGCCCGGGGAGGTTCCGAGCAGGGCCCTGCTGTTCAGTCTGCGCTGCTGCGTGTTCCTGCGTGTGGAAGGGGCCGTGGCCTCGCCACGCAGCCTCGCTGACACGGGGAAAACCATTGGGCCCGCTGAGGGCTTCCCGGGAAGCGGTGCCCAGTGAGGACGGGACTGCGGCTGGAATGGGGCTCGTCCCATCAGCCCAGCGCCAGGGACTGAGGGTCACGCTGGGATCCATGCGGCCCCCCGAGCGGCTGGGCTGGAGGAGGCCGGGTGTGTGTGTCGGTGATGGCGGAACACTGGGTGACTTCCTGTGTGTGGTTTCTAAGCACGAGTGCCTGCTCTCTCCCTTCCCCAGGAAATCCCCGTGAACGTGCGGTTCTGCCTGGAGGGCATGGAGGAGTCAGGCTCCGAAGGCCTGGACGAGCTCATTTTCGCCCGGAAGGACACGTTCTTTAAGGACGTGGACTACGTGTGCATCTCAGACAATTACTGGCTGGGGAAGAAGAAGCCCTGCATCACCTATGGCCTCAGGGGCATCTGCTACTTCTTCATCGAGGTACCGCCGTGTCCCGCGCGCTCTGCGGTGTTTCGCCGCCCCCCGCCCCGCAGTCAGCGCGCCCCTTGCGAGCCTGCGGGTGCGGGGACAGGAGGGGCTCGGGGGGGACGACTGCTCGGCGCCCACCCCAGGCCGGGTGCAGCCAGGGGGCGTGTCCCCCAGGTCCAGGCTGGGTGTGCCCTGTGCACATGGTACGGAGCAGCCGAGGAGAGATGACATGCTCGTCCATGTACGAGGACAGGGACGCACGCACGCATCCTAGAGAGACGTCCTTTCAGACGTCAGAGTGCTCGCACCTCAGCCCTGGAGCTTGCACGCCTGGGCTGAGCGGTCTTGAGGGAACGGGGGCCGTTGCACTTGACCCAGAAGCCCAGGAGGATGGGCCTGCCCCTCACTGGTCAGGTGGCCACACAACTGCTCAGCGCTTCGGGGCACAGTCCCCGGCCAGCTGTGTTGTTGCCGGTGTTGCCGGCCAGCAGCGACATGCAGGGTCTTCAGGAAACCACCGAGGAGGCCCTGGGTGCTTAGGGGCCGGCCCTGTGGCCCGTGTGCACCTGGTTTGCCTGTAGTAGCATTTCCAGGGGGGTGTTTTGTTGTTTTTATTCCTTCCAAAGTTTCCTAACGCCTTGCTTTGCTCACCGAGGGAGCAGATTTTGATTTAAAAGTGGCCTGCCCGGCCTTGTGACTGTCACCAGACAGACTAAGGTCCCACCAAGCAGCCAAGCAGAGCGGCCTTTGTCCCCGCGCAGGTGGAATGCAGTGACAAGGACCTGCATTCGGGCGTGTACGGGGGCTCCGTGCATGAGGCCATGACGGACCTCATCGCTCTGATGGGTGAGCGGCTCGCGGGCAGGGCTGGGTGGTGCGGGCGCCGTCTCCAGGCTGCCGTCCACGTTGGGTGTGTTGTGCGCTCTGCACGAGCCACCAACGCGTCACTGTCCCCTTTAGGAGAACGGGCCGTGCTGCTTCATGTCCACCCGTTCTCACAGCCGCCCTGGGTGGGGGTCGGGCCTGGGGCCTGCTCAGCCCGGGAGCAGCTGGCTTTCTGGGCAAAGAGCGTTGACAAGCAGACGCGGCATGGGGCCGGAGCCGCCCTCTCAGTGTGTCCTGGTCTGTGACCGCGGACATGCCCCGGCCCTCCCGTCTCCGTCTCTTTATCTCAGAACGGGAGGTGGTGCGCTCACCGCACGGGGCTGTCCTGGTTAAGTGATTGAAGCCCCAGACACGGCGCCGCCCAGCTCTCGTGTCAGGACTCCCGTCCCTGCTGGGGCCCGTGGCTGCAGGCGCCCTGCTCCTGGCCCTGGACCGCGGGCATGCTGAGCGCCCGCTTCCCGCTCCCCTCCAGGCTGCCTGGTGAACAGGAAGGGTGAGATCCTCATCCCCGGCCTCAGCGAGGCGGTGGCCCCCGTGACGAAGGAGGAGCTGCAGCTCTATGACAAGATCGACTTTGACCTGGATGAGTACGCGCAGGACGTGGGGACAGACACCCTGCTGCACAGCTGCAAGGTGTGCGGGGCTGCCCCTCCCGCTGAGCCCATGCAGGGGCCCCGTGGGAGGGAGCCGGAGGTGCTCCGGGGGGGTTGGGCCTGAGCGCATGAGCCCTCCGGCCGCACTGGCCCCGGGCAGGGCGCTGCTGGGCTGAGGCTGACCATGGGGGCCGGGAGGTGCGTGGGGAGCCCTGCTGGGAGGCGTGCGTCCTGCTGGCGTGGGAGCTGTGTCCTGGGCGCTGGGCTGAGGGGCTGAGGCCTCCCTCATGGAGCCCGTGCTCAGGGGACACTGCTGGGACGGAGTTGTGCTGTTAGGTCCTGGGCCCTGAGGTCTGGATGCAGCTCGCTGTCCATGTTGGCAGCCCCAGCCGCAGGCCCTGAGCACACAGGGGACGCGCCAGCTCAGCCCTCGCCGCTGCTCCTCCCCGACAGATGGGCAGAACGTGTGAAAGGCTGCGTGGGGGGCCGCCCAGCGCTCGGTGGCCATGCTGGGCAGTGCGGCCACTGGGGCCCGCGCGGGGGCCCCCCGGGTGCAGCAGGAAGCGGGGCCCCCGGGGCTACGCCCTTGCAGCCTGGCGGCGCCGGGCCTCCGTCCTGTGCTGGGTCAGGCCCCAGGCCAGCTGGTGACGAGGAGGGACTGTGCAGATGACGCCCCTGTCCTCTCCGGAAGCAGGCGGTGCTGCCCCCTGACCCCCTGTCGTCCCTGCAGAGAGACATCCTGATGCACAGGTGGCGGTACCCGTCCCTGTCCCTGCACGGCATCGAAGGCGCCTTCTCTGGGGCGGGCGCCAAGACTGTGATTCCTAGGAAAGTGGTTGGCAAGTTCTCCATCCGGCTCGTGCCCAACATGACTCCCGAGGTGGTCAGCGAGCAGGTACGTGGGCGGGGGCGGGGCGGCTGCAGGGACACCAAGGCCACAGCCCCCCGGCCCGGTCTCGGCTCTGGCCGGCACGGCCATGACTAGAATAAGCAGTTCAGAAGCTGATCGGGACGCATGCCCCGCGACAGCATCACGTGAGTGGCCTCTGCCCCGGCTGAGCAGCGGCGGGTGGGACCCGTGCCCAGGTCCTAAGGCTCCAGGTCAGGTGCCGACCTCGGGTCCGATGTGTCCTGTGAGTCGGGAGCCGCCTCGGGCTGTGGTCGGAAGGGAGGGGAAGCGTCCAGAGGGGCGAAGTCCCTCAGCCGCAGCCGTCACCCCCGTGGGGCGGCTTCCTGGAGGCCGCAGTCTCCTCTGGGCGAGGACAGCGGGCTGGCCTCATCCTCGGGGTGCCCTGTGTGCACACCTGGCTGTTTTTTATCTGAGTGCAATCGGGTTTTTTTTTAAAGCAGGTCAAAGGTCCCTTTTAAAAGCATGGTTTAAACATTACCGTCCTGGGGAACGTGTGCATGAAGAGGGACTTGCTTGCACTTGAAACCGTGCCTTTCACCTTCAAGGACCTGGATTTTGTTTCTGGACAAAGTCCCCTTTCCCGTCATCACAGTTGTGCAGGTCAGGGTTTCACGGCCACGAGTGGGACCCACTGCAGACTTGTGGGCCCCTTGCAGACTCACCGTTGCCGACCCACCGGCCCCACCTCACACTCACCGTGCACCATTGTAGACTCACCCTGGGCTCCCTGCAGAGTGCGCAAATCGCCGGCAGTGGGTCACGGGCTGAGCCTCCTGACACACTGTCTCCTCCTGACACGCTGTGTTTATGGTTCAGGTCACGAGCTACTTGACGAAGAAGTTTGCTGAGCTGCACAGCCCCAACAAGTTTAAGGTGTACATGGGCCACGGCGGGAAGCCCTGGGTGTCTGACTTCAACCACCCCCATTACATGGCGGGGCGGAAGGCCCTGAAAACAGGTCAGGCGTCCCCCGGGACGGAGGCGGGACCCTTGCAGGTGTGCGGGTGCTGTGGCGTGTTGCATGGGCGGCATGACTTGGAGAGGCCGCGGGGAGAGCCGGGGGGCGTGGGCCGCAGGGAGAGCCGGGGGCTGTGGGCTGTGGGGAGAGCCAGGGGGAGTGGTGGGGCAGGACGTGTGCAGGGAGCCCCCACCCGGCAGCCTGCAGCTCACCCTTCCTCTCGTTGCGTCCTGCAGTGTTTGGTGTGGAGCCAGACTTAACCAGGGAAGGGGGCAGCATTCCTGTGACCTTGACTTTCCAGGAGGCCACAGGCAAGAATGTCATGTTGTTGCCTGTGGGGTCCGCTGACGATGGTGCCCACTCCCAGAACGAGAAGCTCAACCGGTGAGGCCCCGGGCCCTCAGGCCCATCCTGCCAGGCCCCTCCTGTCCTGCGGCTGAGGCCACCCTTCTCCGGTGCCCTTGGCCACCTGTCCCGGGCGGCGACAGCGTCTGTCAGGGGGCAGGGAGGGGGCAGTCCTTCAGAACAAGGTTCTAGGCTTATCTGGGCATCATCTGCGGCTCCCGAAGGACCTCTGTTCTTTCCTGCCTGGAAATCGTGAGGTCACCGGCTTCACAGCCACTCTGATTTGTTCTGGGCTCCTGCAGACACTGGGGTTCTAGCCCACAGATGGGGGTGACCTCTGAGTGGCGGCAGGGCGGAGCTGAGGAGGACAGGAGGCGTCTTGGGGTGACGTACGGGCCAGTCGGGGACTAGGAGGAGAGGCCCTTTGTGGGGGCGGAGGGAGGGGACAGAGACCCGGGACCTAGGACATGACGTGGAGGCTTTGGATCCAAACCACCAAAGGGGGGCTATGGTGAAGGTGAGCTTTCGAGTCGAGGAGCAGGACGGGGCCCCGCGTCCTGCTAGACCAGGACTGGTCCCTGGGGGGCACTCGGAACCTGCGCTGGGGAACCCAGGCGAGCAGGACGCTGGGACGCTCCCAGGTGCCACCTGCGTGCCCCGTTCCTTCTCATTAGGCACAACTACATAGAAGGAACCAAGATGCTGGCCGCGTACCTGCACGAAGTGTCGCAGCTGAAGGACTGAGGGCCCGGGGTCCCCGAGCGGCAGCGGGGACTGCGCCCCACTCCCGACCGCGCAGGGACCGTGCTCCCTGCACCCGGCAGCCGGGGCTGCTCATCGGGGGGCTCGTCAGGGATGCGCGTGTCCGCACGGCTCCCCGGAAAACAGCCCGCGTCTAAGCACGCGTCCCGCGGGAAGCTCTGGATGCCGTCCTGGGGGCGGGACAGGCGCTGTCTGCTTCCACGTCTGCCTCTTGATTCTTGGGCACACGGGGAACGTGAGGCCGGGCCGCAGAGGCCTTGGGGGGCCCCGTCTCTGGTCCTCGCTGCCGGGCGTGCTTCTGCCGTGACCGTCACTGACTTGTCTCCTGATTAACCCTCACGGGCTGAGCCTGACCGGAAGGATTGTTTGGCCTCAGTCTGTGCTGATGAATAAAAAGTACAAGGAAGCTTCTGGCCGCATCGCCACCCGCCTGACTTACTCGGGGGGTGCATGGCGGGGGGTCCCCGACGTGTAGGGACCAGGGCGGGAGACTCCGTTTGGTGTGAGTGTGCACTCCGCCGGGAACCAGGTGGACGAGCTGTGTGCGTGGTCCTGGAGGTGCTGCTGCTTAGAGATGGTCCAGGCTGCTGGCCCAGCCTGGGGGCGTGCAGTGTGGGGGCGGGGGACTCACCACAGTGCTCTGGGGGGCTGTGCGCCCCACAGTTCAGCGGCACTGGTTTCCAGTACTTCACGTGGCTGGAATGCAGGTACGCAGGGCGGCGGCTGAGGCCCGAGCAGCATCTAGGTGGAGTGGCCGAAGCCTTAGCGCACTTTTCCATCATGTTTTTTCACACAAAAAAGCAATATTCTTAGTGAAACCACAAAGCAGAACTTCCCACCGCGGAACGCAGAGGCCAGGTACCGCTGACGGATGCGCGCAACCACACGCGTCCAGCCCTGCTTGTCACCTCACCAGCCCCGTCCCCCCACGACTGGACCGCTGGGGTGCAGGGCCGGGTGTCTGCAATGGAAAGGCTCCAGTTCCCGGCCTTTTCCTGCAGTCATAGCTGGTTTTAGGGCATTTGCATCTCAAAAAGCAGCCCTGTTCCCCTGAGCATTGTGCCCACCCCTCATCCCTGTCCCGACCTGAGCAGCCCCCATCTCCTATCTCATTTCTGTCCCCCTGTGGTGGGAGCCATGAGGCACTTGGTAAGAAGCGGTACCAGGGAGTCAAAGTCAACGCTAAGGACTAGAGAACCCCAACGTCTCTGTGAGTCCAAAGGGCCGGGGAGGGAGGATTCTTACCTGTTGGGCTCAGGGCACCTCCAGATGGCCGAGTGGGGGAGGGGACAGTCCCAAAAGTCCTGTGTGGAGGCTTTGGGCTCTTCTAATCCCGATACGGTGAGATAAAATAGGTCGATAAAGGCACTTTGCTGTATTATTACAAACGGGGCAGCGCAGGCACCTCTGTAAAACCATCATAAGGACTCGCCGAGGTGGTGAGGGGGGTTCCTGGCACCCAAGCTGACCGGCGCCGTCTCTCATGGGAGGGCAGGGGCATGGCAGACGGGCCCCGTGTATGCAGGGACGACCCCGCTGGGGGCATTGGGGTGTGCGGGGAGGCGGGAATGCTTTCGTTTCTCTATTCCTGACTCAACGTCAGAAACAGAGCGCAGGAGTGGGCTTTGTCACAGCTGAGCCCACCCCCAGCCTCCTCTGGGGACGCCTGCTGCTTTCGTGGCTAAGGTGGCCAGCCCCGGGTGAGTTCAAGGCCGCTGTCAGCTAAGCACACAGGTCGTCTGACTTCCTCTGACTGGGTAGGGCCAGGAGAGGAGAAAAACTGGAGGCCCCAAGTCATCCTCTGGCCCGCGAGGATCCAGGGAGGTGACACTGAGTTGATTGGGAAGGTGTGCGGGGCTGGACGGGACTTCGAGATGGCTTAAAAGTCACAGGATTAGAGAATAAGACTCATCGCAGCGCCACTGAGAACCTTGGCTGGAGATGTAAGAACAAGCAGCTGCGATGACTGGAGCCCCATGGTGCACGCGGGGGGCTTTCTCAGGGGGACTTGTCCAGGTGGGCCTGACCAGCTGCCCCCCAACCCGTGCCCCCCGGCAAGGAAGCGCTGAGACCAGGGTTCGCCATGTCTGCTCCCTGACTCCCACCTTCCTCTTATGCTCCAGCAATTTCTTGCTGCAAAGGAAAAAGGCAGGGATGGCCTTTCTAAACCTCCAGGTTTTTTAAGAAAACTAAACTAATAATAATAGTAATAATAATAATAATAATAAATAAATAAACCTCCAGGTTTTTGTGGGGGATTTGTTCTAGGTCAAGCAAACGGGGGCCTAAGAGGAGGGTCGCAGGGACCAGGCCCCGGGTCTTACAGGCAGGGCCAGAGCCCAGAGTGGCTCTCTGCAGCCAAGGGACCGGGCGGGTGCTCCCAGGAGGTGGGGGTGGCAGGAGCCCCCTGAGGGTGAAAAGCACCCAGACCCTGTTGCCAGGACCGGACATCAGCGGGAACAATCCTTTAGGGGCGCCTCTTAGGAAGGGCGGCGGCTCCCCCTGAACTCTGAGCTGTTCTTGGTCCCTGCTTGGTTCCTGCTTTCCCCGTGGTGTCCTGTGTCTTCCGATGTCCTGTTTTGTTTTTCCCTGGAGAGAAGCACCGAGTAACTTTTTAAGGGAAACTGAGTGAATAACAAATAGAAGCAACAGTGCGAGTATTCATTTGATGGATGGTCTGCCCCCATTTCCAAGAGCCTTTGCCCTGGGTGCCCCGAGCTTCACCCTCCCGCCGCTGCGGGTTCACCTAGAGACGTTTGCTCCCGGAGCCCCTGGGCCCGGGCTCCGCCCGCGGTACCCAGCGGGACCCAGCGGGACAAAGCGGGACCCAGCGGGACCCAGCGGGACCCAGCGGGACGGGCCGCGCTCCGGCCCAGGAGCAGCTCGTTGGCTCCATTTACTGGACCAACTCCCGCCTCCGCTCCGGGAGGAGCACAGCTCGCTCCTACCTTGGTTTTACACGGCTTAGCTCCCTTTCGGGACATTTTTCATACTTAATAGTAGATCTGTGTCACTGGACGAGTGTTTATATTTATGATTATTATTTTTTTATTTTTTTTATAATATCTTTTATATTTATAGAGAGTAATTATTTTATCTTCAGTGCATATTTATTTTTATTTTACTTTTGACAGAAAGAGAGAGAGACAGAGACAGAGACAGCTAGAGAACCGAACTGTGGGAACTCCCCAGCTCAGCATGTGGGTCCTGCCTGGGCCGGAGCCGGGATTCGATCCTCGGTCCTCGGGGCCTCAAAGCGAGCGCTCAACCCGCTGAGCCGTCCCGGCTTTCCCTGATTATTATTTTTATAGCAACTCTATTGCAAAAGATTCACACACCTTACCATTCACCCATTTAAAAGTGGGCATTGGGGGAAGCCGGGATGCTCAGTGGGTTAAGAGCTCACTTCCGGGGACTGAGGATCGAATCCCGGCCCCGGCCTGTGAGGACCCATATGCTGAGCTGGGGAGTGCCCCCAGTTCAGTTCTCACTGGGGTGAGACCCCGGCCCAGCTCCTGCCCTGTGCAGCCCCACTCCCACCTGTGGAATGAAACTATGTGGAAAAACCAATGATGTGCAACTATGGAGACTGTTCTGGGCCCTCCCCCTTCTCTCTGTCTCTGTATCTCTCTCTCTGGCAAAAACAATAAAGACAAATCTTTAAAAGTGGGCATTTAAGTGGTTTCTAGTATCTTCAGAACTGACCATCGTTGCCACAATCAATCGCAGCTTTTTATCAGCCGGAAAGAACCCCTCTCCTCCCTAGCAGTCACTCTCCATTTCTGCTCAAATCTACCCAACCTGGGCCATGGCCCGTCTCCATTCGTCTCTCCGGATTTTCCTGGTCTGCACATTTCAGGTGCGTGGCTGAACACAATATGTAGTCTTTTGTGTCTGCTTTCTGACCCCTTAGCGTGATGTTCACGAGGTACATCCGTGTTGCTGCGGGTACACGTTTCATCCTTCTTGTGACTAATATTCCATTGTGTGCATGTACCCGTTTTGTTGATCTGTTCACCCACGGATGGACATATGGCTTGTCTCCACCTTTTGGCTCGCGTGGATAATGCCGCTGTAAGCATCCATGTACAAGTTCGTGTGTGCACGTGTTTTCATTTCTCTTGAGGCCATACCTAAGAGTGGGATTAAACATTTGAGGAGCTGCCGGGCTGTTTTCCAGAGCAGTTGCGCCAGTTTGCATTCACTGCAGCAGTGTGTGAGGCTTCCGATTTCCCCGCAGCCTCGCCCACACTTGATGTTATCTGACTTTTGTTTTAACCACACTAGGAGGTATGAAGTGGTGTCTCGGTTGTGGTTTGATGTGCATCTCCTGATGGCTAATGATGGTGAGCATCTTTTCCTGTGCTTACGGGACATTTCATTTGTATATTTTCTTTGGAGAAATGTCTACCCAAATCCTTTGCCCTCTTTTAAACTGGGTTAACGTGTCTTAGCACTGACTTGTAGTAGTTCTTTATATTCTACACTCACCGTGTTGGTGACCAGAAGGACGATGCGTAAACTTAAAATGACTCTGAAAAAGAAAGTCTATCCAAAGGTACAAAAATCCTGATGAAGAGCTGCTTTGGCAGAAGGTAATGAGTTTAGTTCTGAGTCTGGAAGTTCTGATCTCTTCTGGATCTGGTTTCCTGCTCTATCCTCAGCCTGGAGCTTCCAGGGAGGCAGAGGTGTGACCGAAGGGCACAAGGGGAGGGCTCAGGGAGGAGGCTGGGGTGGGGGGCAGGTCCCTCACTTACGGGCAGATGGGAGGGAAAGCAGAGAAGGCCACGCACCAGGGTCCGGGCCTGCTTCTTCACACTCACATTAAGTGAGCCCTGAACACTTCACGAGGCCTTGGTTCCTCTCTCTCTTTTTCTTTCTCTAATTCTCTCTCTCTCTATGTTCTGTCTCCTTCCCTCCCTCCCTTCCTTCTCTTCTCTCTCTCCCTGTTTTGTTCACTTCTTTCTTAAGAGGAGGAAAGCAATATTTATAAGAAAGCTCCTATACGAAGCCCAGCATCGGCTTTGCTTTTACATTTCAACTGCGAAACTTAACGTAATTACCAATAAAATGTAAGAAGTACTTACTGCCTTGGACAAGTCAGTTAAATCTCTCGAAGCCTTATTTTCCTCATCTGTGAGCTGTTTAGAAAATATCGTTTCTACCTGCAGGCCTGCTGAGTGTGTTAAATGAGCTGCCGCAGGCAAAGGTTCTCCAGCCCCGGGTCATGGGAGCGCTACGCCCTTTATGCACGTGGGTTTCTTCTGTCCCAGGGGCCCCAGCCCTGCACCCTCCCATCCTCTGCTTGTTGCATGGACAGGTCACCGAACGCGCCCCCCGCCTCCCTGGCTGGGCTCACCCAGAGGTGAGCGAGTATCGGTGCCCATGTTGTACAGAGAAGTGAGCTGCCCGCCCGGGAAATGGCTTGTCCCAGGTCCCGTGGGTGCCCAGGGACCCAGCAGACACCGGAACCCAGAACCCAGGCCTGGCTGCTGGTCCCTCCCCACTCCGCCAACACTCAGCCGCTATTGGCTTGTATTTCATTCATCACATTTTGCCATAAAATCCGGAGGCTTTTCGGACTACATCTCAGCAATTGTGCGCTGGTTCAGTGTTAATAAAGGGCTTTCAAGTCTTGAGATTTCAGAACCTGAGCTCGACTTCCTGAGACGCCTGGAAGTTAAGTGGTACGTTTGAACAAATCATAATCCCCACAGACCCTCCACCCCCGGAGGGACTGCAGGTCCCGTTTTCTAGTGAGTGATCCTCCATGCAGCCCGCCTTTGTTCCTCTCTGGCCTGTCCGTTCCACTCAGGAGAACTTATCAGCATGTCTGGGCTGTCGTTTGTCTGCACATAATCACTTCCCCAAGACTGTGACCTCTCTCCTTTTCATGTGGCTCTCAAAGATACAAAGTTATAAAGGACAGAGACGCAATGAGATCAGACCCACACCGGGGGGAAAGGCACATTGTAAAACAACGGAAAGGAGCTATTCCGTGCCCTAATAGTCACGAGACAAAAACCCAAGTTCCATTTCGCGGAGGGATCAAAGCCTTTGAATAAGTTAAAGGCAAATTGAGCTCAGAGCTGAAAAAATAACAGATACTTGAAATAAAAATTATCCTGAGGCTTAAACATTAGACACCCTTTCAAAGGAAAGAGTTCACATTTGTCATGCTCGGAATTTTGAGGACAGAAAAGAGATTTTTAATTGAGTAATCTTTCTAGGAGAATTCCTTCCCGGGAGAGGGAAGACTGTGTTTTTTCTGCGGCCTCCCAGCAGCGTTTGACATGCAGGGCTTTGGTTTTTCTTTAGAAATCCCTCCCCCAAATCCTTTATCAACATCCCATTGATGGGTCCTGCTGGAGTGTATATGCTGAGCATTGCTGCGAATTCTCCTTCACAGTCTTACTTAAAACTCCTTTGCTGTAAACAGAGTCCTTGGGGATGTGAATAACCCAGACACTGAATGCATATAAAACTTTTAAGGTATGTGTGTGAAATACAGACCAATCCTGGGTCCTAAAAGGTGAATAGGCAAGTTGTGCAACGTTTGGATGAAATGGTTTGTTCCATCTTTAGTTTGTTGATTCAGGATCTGCCCACGAAGATAGAGTTCATGATTGAAGGGATGAAAGAAGCCAGTTCTCTGGCCCTGGAGGAACTTGTCAGAGGAGAAAACGACCGGTTCTTTTCCAGCGTAGACGACCTCCTCGTCTCCCATAATCTGCATGTCAGCCAGAGGAAGCCAGCATCTTTCAGGGGACATGTGGGAACAGTGACTTCAAGGCGGAGGTAGCGGGAAGTCGCAGGGGCCTGCGTGCAGGAGCCATCCTGGGCTCGTGGGGGTGGGGAGAGAACAAGCTCTTGTGGGCAGAGTTCCCGCCTCCCGTGTGGCCTGGGGGAGTGCAGAGGCCTTGGCCCTGGGAGTGGGGGGTTCAGGAAGCCCCTTCCGGGCCGCTGTGATCACCAAGCGCAGCCCCCAGACTGCGTTTGCTGACTGGTCCTTTTCTATCCACGGGGATCGCCTGTGATCGCGCACACAGGGTCGGATCAGAAAGACCCTCCCTGGGAAACCGTGAGTTGTCGAGCGCTGTGAGTCTGTTTCCTCACCGCCCTGTGTGTCCACGGACCACACGGCCCACCCCGGCGGCAGTGGGCTGGACACGAGGAGGCGCTGGGTTGGCTCGCTCAGCCTTCTTGGCTGCCGTTCCCCTCTTGCAATCGGAGTGTCACCCTCCCTCGGCTTTGCTTTCTGGGTCCAGAAGTCCTCCTGGCACCAGTCGGTCCAGCCAACCACAGTCTTTGCATCACCCTTGCTGTGGCCACAGCTTCCTCTTATCTTATCGATGAAAACGTGGGTCTCCACCATGCACGACCATGGCCAGTTTTAGGGGTCTCAGTTTTAGGGGTCTCAGTTTTAGGGGTCTCACTGAAGCATGGATGCCACGTGCACCTCCTGCTTCCCCTTTATTGTTCCCGTTTCTGAAAAGTCCTGAGACCGACATGGGCAATATTCTCATCCTCGTGCCACAGGAGGTCCCCGTGTGAAGATGAGGACTTTTTACCCCAAGCCTCTTTGCCTTTGCTGTTAATTAGGGGTCTCCAAACTACGGCCCACGGGCTGGATGGCCCTCTCATCCGGCCCGTGGAGACCTTTTTATCTGAATAAAATAATATTAAATAAATAATTAAAAACAACATCTATGTTTTGATTCTTTTTTATTTGGACCTCGAGTGTGTAGTCGGCCCCCAAACTGCTGTTTGATAGTTAATGCGGCCCGTGGGCTGAAAAGTTTGGAGACCCCTGCAATGGATGCGGACCACCTCCTCTCCTGCTTCCTGTTTTTTCTTCCTCCCCATCAGAAAAGGTGCTCTCTCTTTCTCCCCGCCCCCGCCCCCAACTTCTGTGCACATGAAAGTTCTCCACAGCAGAATCAATCCAGATAGAACTCCGCTCCGCCCACGCGAGTTTTATTCAGCGACTGCACCCACACCCCTCAAAGCTTTCCACGGCACTAGCGGTAGGTAGAGAGCCCATCAGCGCTGACAGGGGTGGCACGCTCTGAACCTGAAGCCATCAGGAGCGCTGCGCTCATTAGCCGTTTCAGTGAACATCTTGTTTGTCTTGATTGGGCTGGAAGGTGTAAACAAAGAAGCAAACAAGAACATAATTTTTCTAAGGTCGCACGTATGTAAACAAATCAGTTCAGTCTGTATAACTGCATTATCTAAATCATATTAATGGAGGAGAATTTAAGGGCTCATTAAAAATGTTTCTCTTGTGATTCCAAATAAAAACAGAGCACAGCACACTCCCCCCTTTCTGTGTTCTTGAAATGCCTGTTCTAAACGTGCTGTGCCGCGTTTGAAATGGCTGCACCACAAGGTTCACCTTGACCTGCACTTGTCAGAAAACGGGGACCCCAGTGGGCCCCCCACCCGGTGGGGCGTACATGAAGGATCCCCTTCTTAGTCCTGGTGGTTGGGGGTCGGCAGGCGTTTGATGTTCTTTCCTATTAAGCTTGGTCCCTGCTCGCGGGCTAACCTTGAATCTTTGTGACAGTTTGGATTTCATGGAACTTGATGTGTTTGGCACAGTTCCCAAGAACTAACCGTGCTGGAGGTTTAAGATGCCAATCTACAGTTTTTAAAAGAGTGTTCAGATTAGTCCATTAACAAAGCTGGCTGTGAAATATATTGTACCCATGTCTGAGCAATGCAGCCTCCGTTATACCAAGTCACTAATGAGCTGTATCCGCTGAGCTTCCCTCCTGCAGAGTCTCTGAGACCAGGCGAGAAGGGTCAGGGACAGATGAGGCGTTGACGCTGGGACATCCCAGCTCGGCGGTGCCCGAGTCCAGGGCTCGTACTTTCCTGCCTCCTGATCACCCCAGCTGCCATAGGTTCCTCCTGGCTTTCAGGCAGGCCTGTGCCACCCCGCTACCAGTCCTGCCGTGAAGGAAGTGTCTCCCACGTTGTTTACATTCACAGAGGTCACAGAAATGTACCTGTTATTGGCCAGGAGACCAGTGAATAGTCGTGAGAAGGCACTTGCTCCTGTTTCCTCCCCTGGCCAGCGCTGTACCGCTTACTGTCTATTTTGTAGACAGAACACTTAGCACCGAAGACCGTTCCCCCTCCCTATGCTGAGCTTCCTCGTCAGAAGGCACGCTCTGGAAGGCAGAGCACGCTAGGTCTATTCCACTCGCTCAGTTCTCCGAAGGCTGTGAATTGATGAAGTACAAAGACAGAAATACAGGAGCTTTTCTGAAGCAAAGTGATGTTTCTTTCTTTTTTTTCTTTCCAGCATGATGTGGAAGAGAACAGGTGATAGGTATAATGACTATAATTTCTTAACAGTTATGATAAGTCAAAAAATGCTTCCGAGCTTTTTAAATTTGGGTAGATTGGAAAGAGAAAAAAAAAAAAAAATCTCATTATGTGAAAAAATTTTATTTAAACACATTATTCTAGTGTAATTTCTTATTCAGAATGAAAAGAGATGTCAGGGAAATTATGCCTTTGACTATAACAGAAAATATGTAGCTTTAAATCATATCACCTCCCACATTGAAATTCACCAAAGCAGCATTCAGAAAGTTCAGTTTAAAATGCTGGTGTGGGTGGTTAAGTGTTCATAGCATATTGTCACTGTTATTGTAGGTAGGCATTGGAATGTAATGACAGGAAATGCTAATTCAAAGAAAATTAGAACTTTAAAGGACACTGTTCCATTAGTCATCAAAAAATGATTAGTCACCGAAAATGGCCAGTTTTTCTTTCAAATTTTAAATTAGAATCAAATACAGGAGGCTTTCTAAACTTTGTTTAAAATCCCACTTGAAGAACCAGAAGGCAGAGTTCAGGGTTATTGCATCAGCACAAAGAAAGGGGAGGGAGTTTCTAGAAAAGAGACAAAGTCACAGAGGAGGGGCACCAATTTTTGCAGATTCTGACCAAATCTCTGGGTGACCTCTGAACTATGCGAGTATGAGGCAGCTTTAAGCACCCAGCCAAGTCTGAGGGAGCAGGGATACAGCCCAAATGACTGTGTGTTAAAACAATAGCGACATTAAACAACCTCTTCTGAGGAACAGAACTAAATTCAGAATCTCTACATTATATTACTCAGATGTCTAAGATAAACTCAAAATTACTAGACATGTAAGAAAGAGGAATACATGACTCGTGAGCAAGAGAAAATGAATGAGGACTAGTCCCAAGATGATTCATATGTTGGAATTGGCAGACATTATAACTTGTCAAGGCAGCTGTTAGTTATAACTTTAATAAGCACACAAATAGAAAATTGCCTCAGAGAAATAGAAACGATAAGACAGAACCAAACAGAAATTTTAGAACTAAAAGATACAATATCTGAAATAAGGGGAAAAAAATCACTAGCTGATGTTAACAGATGACTGGAGATGACAGAAGAATCAGGGACCATAGAAGGTAGATCAATAGAAAGTCTCCAATCAGGTCTGAGAGAGAAAAAAAGAATGAAAACAAACAAGGTCAGCACTTCAGTGAGCTGTGTATAGTATCAAGAGGTATAATATATATTTTACAGGGATTCCGTAGAAAAAAGGGGGTGGGGACACGTCCCTCCTTCTGGTGAGCCTCTTCACTGGGATGACATCTAGGCCACACGACCCAATTAGTAGGAGCAGCGTGTGTGAGAATAAGGCGAGGGGGCTAGTCACTCATGCCTCCCAATATGGGCAGAACCAGAGAATGTGACATCACTTCTTGGAGCTGCATTCTTCTTATCTAAAAAATAAAAATAATATCCCTATGTAGAAAGGTTGTAAGAATCATATAACACATTTAAGGCTTTACCATAATGCCTGGTATATTTTCTTGTACATTCTCCTTTTAATTATTCAGCCTACTATTGCAAAAGTGTTTCCTATTCATTATCTAATTGGAAAAAAAAGAAGACATAGCTAGAAATAGATGTAAAACTACTGATTGCTTTATTCCCTCAAATATGATAAGAGTACCGGTATATATTTTGTTACATACGACTTTTTCCCTTCATACTTTTTCACACTGCCATTCTGGGAGATTTGGTAATAATCCTCCTGTATTGTTTAAGTTGCTTCATGGTGTAAGTACAAGAAAACCTGACAAGTAATCAGAGGGTCTTCTCTCCTGGCTGAGGCAAGTGGAAAGTTCAGGTTTTGCCTGAGGCCTGACCTGGGGCCTGAGTAGCGATCCACGTCAAACAGGACTCAGTCAGAGGAGTCCTGGCTCTGAATTTCACCTTTAGAATCAGAAAATTGGTCCTTAACCAGACTGATGGAAACTTGCAGCTGGAAGCGAGGGGCATTTGGGTGGCTGGGGAGCTGGGGCGGCTGTAAGGGAGCTAAGCTGGCCCCTGATGACTAGCAGCAGTGACTGTACCATCCGTTCCCTTTGTTAGAGGCAAGCGGTTTAAAACGAACCACGATGAAGGCGGGAACACAGGGCATCAACCTGTATTGTGAAATTAGAGTTCTTCACAATGCTTAAGTACGCTTTATTGTTTTTTTATGATACAAGTCTTATGATAAATATGAAAATTTAAGTGGCCTCCACCGTCTCTTCCACCAATTGTGTGTGGTTGTCATTATCTTCCCTTAAAATTCCATTAGGTTCCTGTGGCCTCAAGGTAAGTAATAGGCAATTATTGGCTACTCCTTTGTAGGAACTGTTGATGGGCAGGGCTGCTGACAAAGAGGAAGCGCTGGAGAGTGGGAGAAGGCAAGAGTTGTACACACAGAACACACCCCAATAAATCCACACACTTGGATCGATAATATTCAAATTTCAGACGTATGCAGTTTTCTTGAGGTGACTTTGTGGCAAAGGAGCTAAACTAGACTCCTTGTATCCTGTGGCAGAGAGGGATTTAAGGATAATCCTCACGTTGGTGGTGGCTCCACCCTCAATCCTTGATAAGGGCTCAGACTCTGGTTCAGGAGTTCTGTGGAAACGTTTGTGAAGACAGATGACTGCACATAAAAATGCAGTGTAGAAAGTTATTTGTACTACTCAAGTAAAACTCATCTCTTGGAGCAGTCTGAGATGATGGGCGTGGTGGTGCCGAGCTAAAGGTGTGAGGATAATGCTTTAAAACACTTGTCTACTGTATTAGAAACCATCAGTCAATGTGGAGAGCAGAGGTCCAAGACAGTGGGTGGGGAAGCTCCATTCCACAGAAAGGTGGTGGGAGAGGGAGCTCCAACATCAGCAGAGGGTCTGACGGCCACATCCAATCAATGGCAGGAATAAACTTTGGGGCAAGCTACCCCGTGGGCTTCCTGAGTTTCACATGAGCGCCCTACATTTGGCTGGTCTGTCATCTTAGTCCACAAAAGCTGGCCTCCCATCTTTGGGCCCTCCATCCCTTCAAATGCGAGAGAAGAGTTTGACTGACTACTCTTGCTTTATATATGTATTTACATATATATATTTATTTTTTTTCCTGAGACACAGAAAAACTCAGTTTTCCTATTCTTAGGTCTTTCTAGAGCACTGCATGACATATAGTAGGTGCTTCATAAACTATATTTGTCACCATTAGTGTTATCTAATGAAGCAAAGTCCTTTAATGAGTACAACTATTAGACACTATTACTATGATTTAGGAATTTTAGAACCTTTTCTATTGTATCAACAGAATTTCAAAAGGGAACTTTACCCTAAATGACTCATTTTACATGAGGAAAATGAGGTCAAACTGACCAGTCTCAACAAAATGATGAAACTAAAAAGTAAACTAAGATTTTATTTCATTGCTCAAAGAAGATAAAAATGTTAACTAAATCCTCAAGGTAGCAAGACTCATCACTCAAAGGTCAACAGAGTGCCTAGTCCATGTGAACTGTGCTAGCTGCTGTTGAGAAATTTATCACCTTGTCATAGGAGACTAACACTGTTGAAATAGATACTAGAAGATCATATAACAAGCGCTACATTTTCAAGTAAATTCTAAGTGAGTTTCAAGCTAACTTTTTGAGGACAGAATCTAATTTTACTTCTTTTTTTAAACAGGAACCCATTACCGTATTTTCCGGTGTATAAGACGACCGGGCGTATAAGACGACCCCCTAATTTTACAGATAAAACATAGGTTTAGGCCTATATTCGCTGTATAAGACTACCCCCCACTTCTGAGGCTGTAGTCTTATACAGCGAATATAGGCCTAAACCTATGTTTTAACTGTAAAATTAGGGGGTTGTCTTATACGCCCAGTTGTCTTATACGCCGGAAAATACGGTGTATGTTGGTTAATGCAATGTAACATTGACAGGCTGGTCACCCGTTCTAAGAAAACTGTTCTCCGTGTGTTTTGCTACGTTTAATGAACTATTACCAAACTGAGTCAGCACGGTGGAGAGGGAAAGGTTGACTGGTATAAAGCCGAGTTCTGCTTTTGGCAGCTGTGTGATCTTGAAGGGTTGACTCTTCTACACTGCCGTTTCCCCACTGCGGACAACATGAGAATTCATGTGGATCATGCGAAGTCAATCAGATAACACGAGTCCTTCATAAAACACTGTTTATAATGTTATGAACTGATTAAAAAAATACTTTTTAAGAGTCTGAGTCAAACTGATGACATATGCTGTGGAGCAAGATCTCAAATGCTCCGATCACCTGAATACAGTGCTCCCTCGCCACTTTGCGCTTCATGGTTTGCGGCTCCAGTGCTTCGCGGGTTTCCCCAAAACATTCATCAAAAAATAAAAATGAAAAAATACAACCATGTCGGCAGCCACATTGCGGAAAGGAGCTTGACGGGGTTTTAGTGTTGTGTTGGCGATAACTTGTTTTGTTTAAGCGATCACTTTTCTTTATTAATTAAGCCCTTATAATGCCGCCTAAGCGCTGTGCCCCTGCGAAAGCTTCCTCCGGGGCGCCCAGCACCCCGTTGACGGGGTTATGTCCTTGTACAGGGGAATTTTGAAGGAAAAGAAAAAACAGACAACAACGACCCATCACCATGTTTCTCTCCAAGGTAAAGCCCCCGGCTCTCCCGTCAGCGCCTCCAGCAGAAGCGTCTCCGAGGGAGCCTAACGCTTCTACGAGTCACGTGAGCGCCTCTCCTCCGCCACCAGCACAAGACTCTTCGCCTCTCTCAGAAAGCCATGCTGGTTCATGTTTATTACTGTATAAGGTTTTGTAATGAACCTTATTAGCACTGACACGTTTAAGTAACTACATAGACTGTTGTCATTTTTGTCTTAAATGAGTAAAGTATGAATCCTGTTTACATATTTAAAACATTCTTGTACCCGCATACACGAACATTCCTAGGGGCAAATCCTACTTCGCGGCTTTTCAGCTTTCATGGAAGGTTCTGGTCCCCGTTAACCGCGAAAAATGAGGGGCCGCTGTATTCTGATTTAAATAGAACTGCGCTGAAATTGGCTTTGAGAGGCCATTTGGTTAGGAAGCCCATCATCGTCATTGCAAGGCCGTCGTTGTAAAATCCTGTTCGCTTAGAATTGTATTTCTGCGTGTAATTCTGTCGAACGGTTCCTTATGCCTGCCGAGATTCAACTCCTCGGCTAGTCGCGCGCTCACCGTGGTCGGGACACGGCTGCCCCGCTCTGCTGGCCTTTGCCACCGCCCTGCTCAAGGCGGGCTCGTCCTTTTCGGAGCTTGCAAAGCAAGGGTTCGACACCCGAGGCCCGCGGATGCTGAGCAAGGGGGCCGCGGGGCTGTGACGAGCGCGCCTGGGTCGTGCCCTGCTGTCCTGCGGGGCCTTGTGCTGTGCCGTTAACGTTTATGCACACAGCCCACGCGGGAGCGTTGTACACACCCGAGGCTTTTTTCCGCCCCCAGCTTTTGCTGCCAAGCCGGTGGCAACCACGCTGGTTAGAATTCGGCCCGTTGGCGGCGGGGAAGCCCCGTCGGGTATCCCGGGGAAGAGTCACCCTCAGGAGTTGCGCACGCGCCCGGCACGGCGCGGAGCTCTGCATCCTCCGTGCGGGCGCTTCATAAACCCTCGGGCAGCGATCCAGCCCGGTGACGGCCCAGGGCGGCCCGCCGTCCGCCAGGCGCGGGCCTCGGCGGCCCTCGCGGCGCCCGTCTCCCCCGCGTGGCCCTCGGGGTTCTCCGCGGCCGGCGGGCGGGCGAGGAGGGAGGCGAGGTCGGCCGGGAGGGACTGGCTCCGGGACCCTCGGTAACCCCCACGGGCTCTCCCGGTCCGGGGCCGCGAGCCTCGGAGCCCAACCACGGCCTCCCTGGCAGCGCGACTCCTCCGACTTCCCGTTTTCCTCTCTTGGGAAGGGGCGGGACTTCCGGTCTCGTTTCCCAGGGACTTCCGGTCTCATCTCCCGGGGACTTCCGGCAAGAACGGAGATCCTGAAAACAAGACGGCACCCGGGTCCTGGGGCGACGCGGGACACGGAAAGGACCCTCGATGTGGGTTTTTACTAAAAAAATCGCGATCCCGTTGTTTTGAGTTGCCAGGCTCCGGCCGTACGGCCCACGACGAGCTCGTCTTAGGAGCTGCCGGAAGTCGCTCAGCGGAAGAGACCGGAAGTCCCGCCCCTCCTTCCCAAAGGGAAGACGGTGAGCCGGAGGAGTCAGTCATAAGGGGCTCGCAGGAGCGACTCTGCCGGCAAACAGGTGAGTTACTCTCTGGCCGGGGCGGGGGGTTTGGAGGCGGGGACCGTCCAGCGTCAGCGCGGGTCCTGGGGGCGGTGGCTTCGGGGCCGGGGCCCCGGCGGCTGGACGCTGGGATCCCCGCCGGGGCCCCCTCGCTCTTCCTCCGCCCCCCGCCCCCGCGCCTCCGCCCCTCCCCGCTCCCCGGTCCCTCCCGACGCCGCCCCGGAGCCGCCGGCCCGGCCTCCGGCTCCCGCCTTCGGCGGCCAGCGCCGCGGGCAGGGCCCCGCCGGGCCTCGCGGGGCCCCGGGGGCGCCTCGGGGGGCGCGTCGGACCGCCCGCTTCCTCCCCCAAAGAGACACCGGGCGGCCCCGGGCCCGGGCCCGCAGTCGGGGCGGGGGTTTCCGTAGCCGCCCGCCCACCCCCCGGACTCCCCGGTGGCGCCGCCGCGCCTCCTGCCTCCGGCGTCCGTTAGGCGCTCGTGACCGAGATGACCGGGGCCCCGCAGGGAGGGCCGCCCCGGGCCGCCCGGCCGCACACCGCCGTCCCCCGCCGGCCGCCGTCTGCAGATCCGGGCCGGGCCGGGCGCTGCTGACCCCTGTCGGCTGCGCTGAGTTGTGGGGAGCCCGTTTAATTCCCCCGGGGAGTTCCGCAGTGGGGACCTCCTTCTGCTCAGGGGTGGGGGGGCATCCATAGTCACACAGGCCCAGGTCTCTCTCTTTTATTTATTTATTTGTAAAGATGTATTTTCTTGCTTTTGATAGAGGCAGAGAGAAGGGGGAGGGCCCTGAGCCGTCTCCATAGTTGCACATCATCAGCTTTCCTTTTTTCTTGTTTTTATTGTTTTTGACAGAGAGAGAGAGAGAGAATTGAACTAGGGGAGCTCCCAGCTCAGCATGTGGGTCCGCACGGGCCGCGGCCGGGATTCGATCCTCGGTCCCCAGGGCTGCAAAGTGAGCGCTCAACCCACTGAGCCCTCCCGGCTCCCCCTAGGTCTCTTTATTTTATAGGTCACTGTAGCCCCGGCGGTGATTGGGGTGTGTGATACAGCCTGGGCCCGTGGAACGCGTCACAGTGTGAACGTGTTCTGCGGTGAGATGTTTAGTCCACTTGGAAGATGGAACAGAAAGGGCGCTGATGTGCGGATTAGGACACCTTTAGGAGATCTCATTTGTTGCACACTCTGTCTTTACTTCGTTTAGCGCAGCAGTAGTAGGAATTACTGTTCCCTTTTTACCCTCTGAGACCCACATTAAATACCATATTTTCCGGCGTATAAAACGACCCCCTAATTTTACAGTTAAAACATAGGTTTAGGCCTATATTCGCTGTATAAGACGACCCCCCACTTCCGAGGCTGTAGTCTTATACAGCGAATATAGGCCTAAACCTATGTTTTAACTGTAAAATCAGGGGGTCGTCTTATACGCCCGGTCGTCTTATACGCCGGAAAATACGGTAACTTGACCACCTGTAATGTCAGGATTCACATCTCAAGTGTTGGTCATTCTTTTTCAAGTATGCGGCGGGTGGAGATACTGACTCCTGCTGGTACAGCTGAAAATGGAAGGCAAGGCTTTCTAGTAGCTAATGTCTTTAATGACATGTAAGCCACTTATGATTATTGCTGTTCATAGTTGTTGCTGGTGCCTTAAAAAAAAAAAAAAAGGTTGGAATAATTTCACGTTTACAGAACAGCTGCGATTTACTACAGTGCTCCACTGGTATTCAGTAAAGTGGCACCACTTCAACAAGCTTGGCTCCTGCCTAACGCCAGGCACCACTCTGGGTGCTGGAGAGAGTAACATACTGTCCTAGATGATTTCAGGGTCTGGGTGAGGAGACAGATACATAAACAAATGTCATGCCTTTTGCTAAGTGCTAAAACGGGGACATGGGGTCACGGAGGACATTCTGTCTTGACTACCTGGGAAGGAGTGGTGACAGTTTGCAGCACATGGTACTTGTTAGGTCTTAAGAATTAGTGGGTGTTCACTTGGTTGATGGGACATTCCTCTCAACCTTCATCCTAATTAGGTGTGTGTTATTGGAGGATAACTCTCTACCTTTTATAAAACAGACCTCAAGTTGGAGTTCGTCTCCTCTGGGATTGGTTTTGTAGGTATCACAAGTTGTGAGTAGAATCCCAGTTTATAAATCTGTGAAGAGGAGATTAAGCTATGTTTCTTATGCAGTAATGGAAATATTTAGAGCTATACATTTAAAAAGTTTGTGTGGCCCGATCACACGTGTTCTTTATTCAAGGACAGGAGCACAACTCTGCACTATGATCTGTGTTAGATCCCAGCACCTGAGGGACATTTGAGTAAGTGTTTTGGTCAGCGCGGGCTGCTGTAACAAAATGCCATAGCCTGAGTGGCTGAAAAACCAGACGTTTCTTTTTCAGTTCGGGAGCTGAGAAATCCAAGCTCGAGGTGCCCTTTCCCAGTGTGGGCTCCCCTGGCTTGCAGCTGAGCACCTCTTGCTGTGTCTTCACGTGGCAGAGGGCAAGAGAGAACCTCGGCATTGTCCTTGTAAGGACACTGATCCCATCGTGGGAGCCGTCCCTCACGTCCTCATGTAAACCCAATTTCTTCCCAGAGGGCCCACCGCCCAGGGCCGTCACACTGGGGATTAGACCCTGAGGGAACACATGGAGTCTAGTAGACGGGTTTCTTGGAGTTTGTGTTATGTGGAATTAATTTCTCTAGAATAGACTTGATATAGAATGAAACAGGAAATTAACATTAGCGATGACATGGCTTTCACTGAAGCACACGCCATTTCATTTAAAGCAATAAGTGATACAAGATACATGAAATATGTTGGTGAAGAAGTTATGATTGTTTCATGTGATGAAAGAGAAATATGCGTGGCACACTGGTGCTCGCTCTACTTTCAAGGCTGTCTGGGGGTGAATACCATCAGTCCTCACGTTAGGGCGTAGGGACAGTGGCATCGATCTGTTCCGGTTCCCTCGTGTCTTATAGGGAGGCTGAGCCCCAGAGATGCTAAGTGACAAGGAGATTAGCGGCAGAGCAAGGGTTAGAGTCCCGTTTCCTCATCTCCCGGCTGCTCTTACTGCTCTGACCTCAGTGGTTGTCAGACTGATGCTCTGCATGTCTGGGCCGGGACCAAATGTGCATTTCTGACAAGGTCCTGGGTGACACTGAAGCTGCTGGCTCTGAGACCTCACTTTGAGAATGCTGGCCTTACACTCTGTGCCCTTGATCTCTTGTGTGAGAGAGGAAGTGACCGTCTAGGGGCTTACTAACAGCGTGACCTTTTCCTGGTGCTCAGAGAGCCATGTTCTTTACTTTTTGTGTTACAAACAGTAATGTCCCAACATCAAAATGATTAGATGAAAGAAAGGACTAGAAATAGAGTGTTTCTCAGAGAGAGTCATTTTGGAGGTAATTCTGGAGGTCAGAATCATGTGACTGTTGAAGGATACACTTGAGCTGTGGGGGTCCTCAGTCTTACCAACAGTCACACTAACAAGGTGTTCAGATTTGTGGTTGGACTGTATAGCAGTGAAACATTACTTCCAGTTCTGTTACATGATGCTGTTATTCTATGTACTGAAATGATCTCTTACATATCAACATCTTATCAGGGCCTAGCACGTAGATGTTAAATAATCGTAAGTTGAATTAAAAAATAAGGGAGCAAGTAAGGTAGGTCATTTATCTGGAGAGACTTTGTGTCCTAGGAAATTTAACTCTGCTCTCTAGATGATTCCAACTGCAGATTTTTATTGAATAATTTCAGTTTATTCCAGCTGAAACCTTATTTGTAATTTTTGTTTTTTTAAAGCACAATTACTAGAGGAGATAAAATATTTTTATGTTAGAGTTATTGAGTGATCCTCTTTACCTGTAATGATTTTTAAAAATATTTTACTTGGACATAATTTTAGAATTACAAAAAAGTTGCAGAAATAGTTCGGGAGTTCCTCTATACCTTTCACGCACCATCCTTTTAATATCGTATGTAACCACCATGTGGGCATCAGAACTAGCACTTGTTGCACTTCATCTAAAGACTGATCGAGTTTCACCACAATGTCCTTTTCTGGTCCAGGATCCAGTCCGCTGACCCACATTGTGTGCAGTTATCGTGTCTCATTAGGGTCCTGCGATCTGTGACAGGTCCTTTTAGATTCGTTTTTACAGCCTTTTGCAGAGTACTGGGCAGTTGTTTTGTAGAATGTCCCTTGGTTTGGCTCTTTCCTGGATAGCTTGAGGGTTAGGCGTTTTTGGCAGGAATACCACAGCAGAAAGGTTGGACCCTTTCCAGTGCACTGTGTTAGGATGGATGTGTGTCACTGGGGTCAACTGGGATCTCTTGGTTGAGGTGGTGTGTGACATCTTTCTGTGCTCTGAAGTTAGAAGTTTTTTCTTCCTAATTAATAAGCCTCCTAACTTTGCTGATTTTGGTGCAGAAGTTTACGAGATATGGACATACAAAGTTAGGCTCCCTAACTGTGAGGTATTTCTTATCTCAGGGGCTTCGTTATTATTTGTTAGTCCCAGACAGCGGGGAAGGGAAGGGAGTAGGCCCTGGAAGAAGTTACTTGCTCAAGCACTTGTACTTGACTTTGGTCGATTTTGGTTTTGAATTGGCAGCAATGAAAGCTGTTTGTCCCAGTCCTTCGGCTGTGGTTCTGCGATCTGTCTCACATCTGTCTTCTGTGTACTACTTTCCGTATCTGTGAATTTCTTAGCATTCTCCCAAGAGCATTTGTGTGGAAGATGGATGCACTTCAGTCCCTCATAGGCAGCAGCTCACCCACTCACCGGTCCACAGGGCGGGGTGCCTGTGTTCTCTCTCTGGGCCGAGCTGATGAAATGTGGGGTAGATACATTGTGTTCATACACGTAAAACTTGTGTCTGTTTTCAAGATGCACATGCCTGTAATAGCCCAAGCAGAGCGAGTGGGAAGGTAGATATCTGGTCGAGTTCCCCCAAGCTCAGAAGCTCCTTGGAGGCAGGTGACAGTGACTTGCTTGGTACTTGGCACACACAGGCACTTCATACACATTTGTGGATACACGAATATCACACGTGCACTCTGTTAACGGGTTTTGTAAGTTACTGGTACATTGTGAGCATATGTGTAACGTGCAGGGGGGACAGGCCACGGCGCTTCCTCTTTAACCCATCGCGTGGTTGGCAGTGAGGTGGTTTCCAGTGTGTTCTATTCTAGAGAGTTCCATGGTGAGTGTCCTCAAACACATACTTTGTCCAGTTATTTCCTGAAGATAAGTTCTGTGAAGAGTCATTGACAGCTCCAAGAAGATCCCAATTTAAGGCTTTTTCTGTGTATAGTGCCAAAGTGCCCTCTAGAAAGGCGGGGTGGACCTACACCTCACCAGTACTATTGAGAATGCCTGTTTTACCACACTTTCCTCAGTGCTTAACTCTCTTACGATTTTTAGATTAAGACTAAATTGTGATTTTTTTCTTACTTATTTATTTTTGATATTTTTAAGGGCAATTCCTGGCGTGTGGAGTTGTAGGCATGGCTCCTAGTCAGACTGGTTGGCTGCTAATCTTCCGAATTCTGACATTGAAAAGTCCCCGTTTTTTATTTGCCTCATTGAGAGAGCAGACTACACCTCAATCACGGGGTGTTTCGCACCTAATCAGCATTTCACCTGGGGCACATGTATATCCCCCTAGAGTTCAAAGTCGGTGATGCCTGTGGCTCTTAACCCAACAGGACACTTTTTGAGAGCAGGG
>PVKE010007731.1:0-49742 GCA_004027555.1 Craseonycteris thonglongyai
AAGGCTACTCAGCAATACTGGAAGATGTAGCAGATCTACCTAATACATAGAATCAAACACAGAGAGGCAGTCAAAATGAGGAAACAAAGAATGTCCCAAGTGAAAACAGCAGAAAACTCTAGAAAAAGATCTAAATGAGATGGAAGCAAACAACCTATCAGACAGAGCTCAAAACAATGATTATAAGGATGTGCAAGGAACTTGGTGAAAATTTTAAGAGATAGCAAGCATAAAGAAAGACACAGAAAACATAAAAAAGAACCAGGCGGAAATAAAGTAAAGAGTAACTGTAATGAAGAATGGAATAGAAGGAATCACCAGACTTGATGAAGCAGAAGCTCAAATCAGTGATTTGGAAGACAAGGTAGCAGAAAACCCCCAATCAGAACAACAACAATAAAAAGAATCCACAAAGAGAGAGAGAGAGAGACTTCTGGGACAACAACATAACAACTTTTGCATCATAGGGTGCCAGAAAGAGAAGAGAGAGAGCAAGGAATTGAAAACCTATCTGAAGAAATAATGACTAAACACTTCTCTAACTTGGTTAAGAAAATAGACATACAAACCCAGGAACACGATGAACCCAAACACCCACACTAAAGCACAACATAATTAAAATGGCAAAAGTCAAAGACAAAAAGAGAATATTAAAAGCAGCAAGTGAAAGGCAACTACGGTAGTAAATTATAAGGGAGCTTCCATACGACTGTCAGCTGATTTCTCAATAGAAACTTTCAGGCCAGAAGGAACTGGCAGAAAATATTCAATGTGATGAAAACCAAGGATCTGTAACCAAGATTACTGTATCCAACGAGGCTATCATTCAAAATTGAAGGACAGATAAAGAGCTTCCCAGGCAAGAAAAAGCTAAAGGAATGTTAGGGGTATTTCTTTAAGATGGGGGGAAGGGGGAGCAAAATTATGAATAATAAAACAACAATAGCTACATATCTATCAACAGTTACTCTCAATTTAAATGAATTAAAAGCTCCAATCAAAGGATGTGGAGGTTGTTGTACTAAGGGGAGTGTCAGACACAGAAAGACGGGTGCAAGAAGAGTTCCCTGATAGGTGGAATCTAAAGAAGAAAATCAACAAAGCAGGAACAAAATTATAGATACACAAAACATTTGGATTGTTGCCAGATGGGAGGAGGGTTGGGGGAGTAGAGGAAATAAGGGGAAGGGATTAAGAAGTACAAATTGGTTGTTACAAAGTAATACCGGTAATTATGGGGATGTAGGGTATAGTATAAAGAATATAATAATATTGTAATAGCTATGAATGGTGTCAGATGGGTCAACTAGATTTGTTGCGGTAGTGGGTGGTGGGCTGGAGGGATGGGTGAAAAAGGGGAAGAAATTAAGTACAAATTCATTGTTACAAAATAGGCACAGGGATGTAAAGTACAACATAGGGCATACAATAAATAATATTGTAGTGACTATCGTGTCATATGGGAACCAGATGTATTGGAATGATGACTTTCTAAGTTATATAAACGTGTCATCACCATGTTGTACACCTGAAACTAATATAACATTGTCTGTCAAATGTAATTAAAAAATTAAAAATATATATTTAAAAAAAGGAAAATAGAAGGGTAAGTGTGATGATAAACAGCAACTAACACTCAGTGTTAGGTAGAAATAGGGAATGGGGACTGAGAAGAACTGGAGAGAGTACAAGCCCCATCTAGTGGGGACAGCTTGTCACTATGTGAGAACACTGGCTGTGTGGCCAAATATTTCCATTGTCAAGAAATCCAGATATTTATGTGCTGCCTTTTTACTCCTAAATATTGATTCTTTTTTTTTTTTTTTTACCATCATAGATGCCAAAACTGATAGACTAAACTAACCCCATTAACAGTCTGGATTTTACCAGAGTAGCTCAAGTTCACGACAGATGCTGTACATGCTCAGAAATTTTATCAAGCTCAGCTAAATATTTTTGTAAATAAAATAGCTAAAGAATCTTCTATTTAATTTTTTTATTTTGGAAGATGTACCCACACATACATGCACACACACACACACACTCCATACATATATACAATAAACTCAGGTTAACCCAGGATTGTGCAGGAGAATCACTAAGCCTTGTTCAGTCATTTGGCCATGTCTGCCCCATACCCAGGAATATGCTCATGAGAGAAGCAGCTCAATTGCAAATCAACATCTGTAGTTCAAGGTGAGTTTTGATTTGGGATTCGTATTTGAAACCATTGCTTGATTTTCTGTTCACAGCATCTTAATACATACAGTAGATGGCTCCTGACCAGACATTATTTGAACTACCTGTTATATTTGAGCTTCTGTTTTTCTGAAGTGTGATTCCAATCACTTTGGAGGTCCAAGGACCCTCCAAAATAACATAACTTTTATTTTTATTTTATTATTTTATTTTAAGACCACCCAAACTGCCCTTCAAGTTTTATATTCACATGAAGTGTTAAGAGATGCCAATAATATCATTATCTTAAAAAATCATTTTATTGAAATCTCTTTTATGTAAGAACACTGCCATAATTCTGGCTGTATGCACCCGGGGCTTAGTTCTCTGGGGAGAACTGGACCCTGCCTCAGAGGTCCATAAGGCAATGGGCATTTGGGGTATATTTTCCTGAAAGAGGGAGAAAAGGACTACAGTCACCAGCCATTCCCAGATTTTAACCCAAGGCCGACCACCATGTCAAATGTCGTGTGATGAAAAGATCTCTGGGAAGTCATTGGATTAAATGACCACAGAACCAAAGTTTTAAAATATTCATACATAATCCAAAAAGATGTCAATAAAATACTTGTAAGAGTTAGAGCCTGGGCAACAGGAACAAGGGGGAAAGCTTCCCAACACAATAAGGCAGTCAATAGTTTAGCTAAAATGCAATCCAGTTACAAACCCACTTAGCAGAGTGCAAAGGCCCTTGCAAAGGAATCAGGATTTCCATCATAAAAAGAACGCATCACCTCAAACCGGAGAAACTGGGCTGCAAGACCACTCTGTTGAAGCAACAGTTGTAAAAGAGTTCCAGATGTAGTGCCCAGCCTGGGATGACTCTCCTGCGTGCTTGCAGCTCTAGACTGCTCACCTCGGTCACATCCTCCAGGGCCCTCAGTTCACCAAGGTGGTAGCCTCTGGGGGTGGAGGGATGGCTTCCTTGACCCCTCGGGAGGATATCAACTTAAGAAGATGATGAAGCTCACTGGTTCCATAGAATTAATAATTTTTCACTAAGTTTAAGAACATTGTACCCCAACAAATTTAAACAAACAAACAAAAAAATGAACATTGTGATTTGTGAACATTTGGACAATCTGTAGATATTTGATACTTAAATTATCTAAAGTATTTAAGAGAATTTGGTGTATTAGAGAATAAACCGTTGCCTATGATTTCAACTTAAAAAGTAAGATTGAGTAGTTAATTTTGGATTGCAATTTTTAAGAATGTTAAGAGAATTTTAGGTTACTAGAGCACTTACGATTTAGAGTCACTGGTAAGCCTACTAGATTTATTAGATTTGTTAGTGTTGTTTAAGTATTTGAAAAAAGTTGGTTCTTAGGTTAGACAAGTAAAAACCTTTAAAAATGAAAATAGAATATATGTTTAAAAGACAAAATAATTTTATTAACTGAGTGAAATAGGACTGTTTCATAAGTAAAAATATAAGATACAGAATTTTTCTGTGTATAAGATAATATTTTTGTCTAAAACTGCTAGACCAAAAATTGGGGTCATCGTATACATGGGAGTAACCCATGTATTGATTTCTTAATGTTGGGTTAGAACAGGAGGGGGCGTCTTATGGAGGGGGCGTCTTATACATGGGAACGTCTTACACACAGAAAAATATGGTAACTTGAATGTAAAAGTTTAGAGAAAAAGCAGGTGTTTAAATTTGTAACACTGATTAATCAATGATTGATTTTAAAGCGCTCAAGGGCAGCAGACCTGGCATAGTGTAGCAGCTTTAGGGAACCTTTGTCCTAATGTTCCTCCAACATCGGCTGTGTGACCTTTGGTAAGTCACTCTGTTTCTCTGGTCTGTAAGATTTCCCCCCATTTATAAAATAAGGGACATGGCCTGGTCAGTCCCTAAAGCCCCTTTCAGATCCAGCATTCTAGAATTCTAAGACTACTGTTCCACTTGCAGTTGGTTTTGACTTACTGCCGACTTGATCTGATCAGGAAGGCTGCCACACCTTGATAACAGTCCTGGCTGGCTGCTCTCCGGGGACTCTTTGCGTTTATGGCTTTTTGATGGCATCCTACTTGGTTATTTTTAAGCCTGAGGAAAATGTTTCCTTCCTTAAACCCAGCTAGGACAATAGGACAAACTATAAACAGGGAAAGTCTCATGATCTATAAATTTTCCTGACTCTTTTTAAACCCTGGAAGTTCAAGAAGAGTCTGACCTTGACCTAGACTTTTTGGATCTTAGAGCTGGTTGCTTATTCCACCTCGTCCATAGAATGTCAAAATACCTGGTGAAGGAAGTCAATTCCATGCCCCAAACAGTCAGATCAAAGAAGCTGAACAAGTCAAATGGTGAAACAAGACTCTATCTTATAGGTAAAGCTACCAATTGCTTGTCTTGGGGTCCAGTTCCTATCTGAGCCAGCTCTTCCCATGGATACAATAGACCACGGGCAAAATTATGATGGGGGAGAGGTTTGTTCCCACATGCTAGTGGTGTTCCTCACTCCTTTTGGGGGTTTCTCTCAAATCCTCCTTGGCATTCTCTGTCCCCTCCCCCCAGTCCCTGCACCTGTATTTCAGTCTTATTGATTTTGCTCTGGGTCAGTTCTCAGTACCAGCACGTATTAACTCTGCACGACTCACTAGATTGTGCATGGCCTCACTCCATGGTCTGCGATGTTAGTGCTTCCCAAGGATGTGCAGTGACCCTCTGTGTAACCTTGGACAAGTTATTGACTTCTCTGAGCTCCCATCTCTTTATTTGTAAAAAGAGGGCAATAACACCTACTTCATAGCATAGCTTTGAAGATTTAATTAGATAATGTATGTGAAATGCTCAGCATGGAGCCTCACACAAAGTAAGCACTCAGAAATAGCATCCCAGTTTTTAATAACTATTATTAACAATTCTTGAATTGGAAAGACCTTCAATCCATATGTGGAATTTCCATCAGAAAAACCTGCCAACTTATTATCCACCAAGTCTGCTCCTAAGACAACACTGTGTGGGATGGAAGTGAGTCATCAGTACCTAGTAAGACACTGAAGTTGACATGGGGACCCATGGTGCCTCTCTAGAGAGTGGAGGTAGGGTCACCTGATCTTGCTTAGCCACAGTTTTCTTAACCATAATACAGAATAATTATAATATTGGCTTTATAGTGTTGACCTGCAGATTAAATGAGATAACTACATAAAAAGTCTCCCTCGGAACTTGTTAAACATTGCCAGTGATTAGGGGAAGACAGCCTGGCTCAGTGGGTTGAGCACTTGTCTTGCAGCCCCGGAGCCTGAGGATCGAATCCCAGCCCCAGCCCGTGCAGACCTACATGCTGAACTGGGGTGTGCCCCCGGTTCAGTTCTTGCGGGGGCCTATGTGGGAGGCTCCCGGCCCAGTTCCTGCCCTGTGCAGCCCTGCGCCCACCTGTGGAGTGAAACTATATGGAAAACTAATGCTGTCAACTATGGAGACTATTCTGGGCCCTCCCGCTTTTCTCTGTCTCTCTATGTCAAAAACAATAAAAATAAATCTTAAAAAAAAAAACCAAAAAACATTGCCAGTGATTAGAGTGTAAGCCCCTTGAGTTCTGTCTTGTTTTCTAATGCACCCCAGTGTCCAGTGCTGGCTTCATTATAGTAGCTCAATAAACACTCACTGGAGGAATAAACATTATTAATATTGTCATTGTTACCTTTGGAAAATTAAACAAGAGAAGTCAATTCCTAATGGATAAGATTGTGTATTTGCTTGGCCAATACGTTCCTGAATCCTTAGGTAAAAGCAGGGGGTTGGTAAAATCTAACAGGAGGAGTACAAATGCAATCCCAGAAGATGTATAGAAAGGTGGAGCCTTAATTGGCAAGCACCACAATGCAAATGAAGAAGGTATTGCTCTCAGATGGCTGGTGGTTTTAATGGAGCCTATGAATTGAGGCAAATGTGAGTGCGTGGCTGCAGGTGCGTGGCTGCAGGATGGAAACTGATGCATCAGGCTTTTACAGTCTGATGACACCAACTGTTGAAGTCAACCAACCAACTCCCTTGTCCTGAAATTGACTATCAAAGCAGCCTTCTGGTTCTAATGTAATTAGTGCTTACAAATGAGAGGTATGTAGGGGTGTTTGCCTTAACATGATGATTTTTAAAACCTTTTTAAAGTTAGTTGCTAATATTTATAAATCAGAAAATTTCTCGTATAAATCTGGATCTCCAACTTCTGCCTAATCAGAAGCTCTGGATTCACCAAACCCTGAACAGCAACAATTGGGTGCAGATTGGGTGGAATGTATGGGCTGCGTAGGTTAGTTAGTAGGGACATAGGGTCCCTTCTCCAGCACAATCCCCATGCCTCCCTTTCACCTCACACCTGGTCAGTTCCTTTCTTTTCCTGCCTGGCCTCATCAGCATCCCTCTCGGGAGCCAAGATGCTGACCAGCTGACACAGTATGCCAACTGTTATGTTTCTTGCTGCAACTTAATGAATTGTCACTCGGGCTTTGCATCTACCTCTTATGGGTTTGGTTAGTGTGACTCAAGTCCTTGGGCCCTGGCTCTGAACACACAAACAAAAACAAATGTATGGGCCTACTCAGTATGAGGCTCAGGTCTCCAGAGAGGTTCTGCCTCAGCCGCCTCCAATCGTCTGAACATCATTCTTCAGCTTAACAGTTACCTTCATGAATGTCTCAAAGCCCAGGAAACAAACTGTCAAACAGTTGCAAATGAGACAGTGACCCAGTTAATCTGTGAACCTACATTGATGCTGGAGAAAGCTCTGTCTGTTTATGACTGCCCTTGAAGGGCTCAGCCTGAGATGGCATCAAATTATCTTAAGCATAACAACAGCCGATGGAAAATCACTATTGACAGACTCATTCCTCCTTGGTTTCCTTGCCATCTCTTTGTGGCTTTCCCTCATTAGCTCTGCTTTTCTCTCAGAGAAAACCCATGACCTTGAAGGCGTTTCTACTTCCTTTCTGAGTCTGTGCCATCCCCATAGTTAAGCGAAGGTGCCTTTCTGCTACCCCAGGATCTGTGGCCAAAGGGAGACTGCAGATGCCCTCTCAGCTTGCTGCCTATCCTTCTCAGTTTCATCCCAGCAGGAAAGGGGTCTTTGCCATCCTTCTTTTCATTCTCGCCTCACATCAGACCAAAAGCAAACAATCATTTAAATGGCATCTTTTTATAATGAGGAAAACCTTCGGCTTTCAACACAACCAGAAAGGAAGCTATTTGTCCCGGCCTAGAATAACCTGTCAGCATGCACTTGGCATTACTTCCCCAGTGGGGGTCATGGATATGCACTTGAGCCATCTGTACTTCTCCATCAGTTCTCCTGACCAACGCTAAGCACTTGCAAGTCATGCTAGGAGGATAATTCAATAAATAGCCCTTTGAAGCTAACAGGTTTAAGTGTGGACTAAACCCTGGCTTTCACGACTGTTGCTCCAATCACTACAGGGACCAGCCCAGACATTCATTCACTTTCCTAGGCAAAGTACCTCAGTCATCTCTTTTTTTCTTTACAGTAAGGAAATGCGTGTTGAGAAATACATCCCCCTTTTGGGGAATGTGTAGAAAATAACCTTGTGTTGTATTCTACAGATAAGAGGCTTACCACCCATCCTTCCCCCAGAGAAGCCTAAGGATAAAACGAGCTTGAAGAAAGTAGCTCTTGACAGCCTCCAGGAATCCTTCCACTTCTGTTCCTAGATCACTTAAATTTCTAAGGCTCACATACTGTGTTTCCAACATTTATGGAGTCTTTATTCCTCAGAAATTTCTAGGACATAGCTATCACCTTATTTGCTCAAAAGGCTCAGGATGGAGAATAATAGTAAGTCACGGGGCCTGGAGTTAAAAGGAAGTTGGAACTTTTCTCTAAGCTCTTGTGACCTTGAGATCTATAAAGAAGTTAAATGTTCACCATCCTGAAAGGTAAGAGAGTTTAAATGCCTTTGGCTTCTGAAAATGAGATACCCCTTCACATCTTTCCATAAGTGAAATAACTCCATAGCTGTAGACAACTCTAAAGAGAGTTGTCTACAAACTGTACTATAAAAGAAACTCTACTATACGTTTCCTTGCTTTGCAAAATGTTCACATAAAGGTTCATTTCTCATGGTTTAAAATTTCTATAACCTTTACCTTTTCCTAAAAGCAAATATGATTAGAGTATTGAAAACAATGAGGAGTCTGGGCAGGGCAACCCAGATCTGATCACCTCTTCCCAAGATGGGACAACGTAGCATTCATTAAAGCTGAAATAGTTAGTTCAGTCGCTTATACCTTTGAACTGTAGAAATACAGTAGGTGGTGAAAACAATGAAAACAAATGAACAATTGAAATAATAACCAAGCAAACAAATAGATAAATGTGCAGCATTCCTTATCTCAGGAGAGCTGGGCTAAAAATCCCAAATCCCAAAAGGGTTTTTTTATCCTTTGTCCCCTACCCTTGGACTTCTGCATAGAATAACAACCTTAGACATTTTCCTATTCCATTTCTATTGCTAGCTGTGTGTTCATTGCTTTCTCTTCCACACAGAAAACTCACTTCTAACCTGCCTGCCCTTGACTCTGTGGGCTGAAGGACTGTCAGGGCTGGCCACTGCCACCTGTCCTGCCACCATGCCAGCCAGACCTGCCTCCCCCCACCATCTGGGAGGCTCTCAGGGCACCAGATGGATGGTGAGACCCAACATGCTCTCTCCTCCTAGATTCTTAAAGGTAAAGAAAGGGGTCTGTGCCCCAGACTCAGCCTCCAGAAGCGTGGGACAAGGCAAGAGCACACCGTGGCTCCCATCTTCCTCCCCTATTCTCCTGGCTGGCAGACCCTTGATCTCGAGTAGGGCTGGAGAACTGGGCATTGCAGCACCAGGCCTATTGTGTATGACATAAACTTTGGCTTTGGTGCTCAAACAATGGGTTTTCTTTCAATCAGAAATGTAAGAGTCGTGGGAAGCTGGGATGGCTCAGCGGGGTAAGCGCTCGCTTTGCAGCCATGGAGACCAGGGATTGAATCCCGGCTCTAGCCCAGGCGAACCCATATGCTGAACTGGGGTGTGCCCCCAGTTCAGTTCTTGCCGGGGCCTATGCAGGAGGCTCCCAGCCCAGTTCCTGCCCTACGCAGCCCTGCACCCACCTGTGGAGTGAAACTATGTGGAAAAGCTAATGCTGTCAAGTATGGAGACTGCTCTGGGACCTCTCCCTTCTCTCTGTCTCTTTGTCAAAAAACAATAAAAATAAATCTTTAGAAATCTAAGAGTCTATTTGGAAATTCAAACACTCAACAACTGTGTAGGTTTTACTTTGCCTTTTGCCCTTGACTCTGACAACTCTCCCCTGAGTACAAAGTCTGACTGATGCTAGCAGAAGGGTAGGGACAAAGAAGAATGATGGAAATGAAAAACACCAGCCCACTGCACTTGCTTGCCCAAGGAGCTTCTGGAAACCCAAGGATACAACTACACTAGCCTTTTGAAAAAGGGCTTTCCACCCGCTATTCTATTGTCACGAGGATATTTCTCCTGGCTGCCAGTATTCACGCCACCTAGATGCCCAGCAGACTGCGTCTTCATTGCACCCTCTGGGGTCCTGGCTGCTGGGTTCAAAACTGGCCCCACCCATGTGGTCTTTCCAGCCTCAGCTTCGGTTCCCAAGCCACGTGCTAGATGTTCACAGGTCCTGTGTTTCTGCTTCTCTGCTTGGTCCTTTGCACCCTGAACGATAGCCCTGAGGTGGCCTAAAGACAGACAGCAGGTTGTTGTCAGGGTCACCTTGCCTGGTGAACACTTTTGCTTTCCCCTCTCCCATTTTTTCTACTCACCACAGAACCTCCTCTCTGACAGCTCACTTTGAAGGAATTTCACACTCCAATTTCCTTTCGAGGGGAATGTTGACTTTTGCTTACTTCCCACAATGAGGAATAATCAGGAGGCTTAGGACATGAACAGGAAGAAATTCAAATATGTTCTATTGGGCTCCAAGGCGACTTTATGGCTCCCAGTGTGTCCTTGGGTGAAAAGAGAGGTCAGCTCTGTAACAGGAGTTAATCTCTTCAGTCCACAGTCTTCAGGACTTGGCTTAAAGATGTGGTCCTAGAAAGTAGGAGTTCCATGTTTGTTGCTGGTTTATAAAGAATCCTTTATGGCCTAATTACACTGTGATGGTTTGAATTTACATTCTTTTCCTCTAAAATAAGATTTGAACACACCAAGGTGAACGCAGATTAAACACTGACAACTATACAACCAAATGTCCACCCCCACGGTTCTGGTCTCCCCTCTCACCACAGCCCTGCACTGTGGGTCCGCGTCCCAGTTGGGGGGCAGGTTAGGCTATTGCACCCCCACGCTCTGGGGCTCAGGGCCCTCCGGCGGAGCTGCAGGATGGCAAAGCCTCTGGTGCCTTCCACAGTTGAAGGGGAAGTGCGTGGCTTTAGAAATCAGACCTGAAAAGATGGTTTGTACGGCAACGACTGCTTAGAAGAGTGCAGCAAAGGGTCATGGTTCACACTCTGGCCCTCACGTCATGCCACAAGTGAATGAAAATTGCTCGAGCAAGATATTTTTGAACTGGGAGATGTCTGCCCCCACGCTCCACCCCTTACACAAACACACACAAATCCAGATTCCCGTTTTTTCTTTGAAAACTTAGGGATCTGGTAACTGGGGTCACAGTTTTAGTAGCAAATGCTGCCCTGAGGTGGGGCAGGCATCCTCCAGCAGGGCCTGAGCTGAGGAAAGTGAGGTGCTCTGGGTGCTTAAAGTAAGGAGGCCCCCAATGTCAGGGCCATGCGAATGCCACCTCAGCATCTGTGCTACCCTAAGAGTGAATGTCCCCTTCAGGTTCCACCCTCAGTGCCTGCCTCCCCCGCCAGCCATCATCCCTCACACACACCGGCAGACTGAGCACCTCACAAAAGCTCATTCTCAAAATGCTTCATCTTTCCTTCATTGCTGCTTAACGTGGAGCATGTATATTAATTGCAAACAGAGTCATTATCCAGTGGGAAAGCGAATATGTCCTCCTTCCACAGTGCCTCAATCAAGAAGCCAGTTGCTAGGAGACCAGCCGGCAAACTCCAAGAGATAAGTGCTTTTCCTCTTTTCTCTCTGAAGTTCTGTATCTAATCCCAGCCCAGGCCAGCTTATTGGTACGTCTAGAAAAAATAAAAGTGGAAAACATGCACACTTTCCATTCTGTCATTTCAAAGGTGACTTTGCATGTGTTAGTACAGAAATAGCAGAGCTCTTTATAACACACAGTGAAATAGAGTCTCAGCTTTTTAAGTACTACTTGTCAGCCTGCTGTCTGTCTTTAGGATGTCAGCATGATACGCTAGTATGGAAACCCCTGTGAAGTTGCAAGGGCTTTTTTATTTATTTATGTTCCATCTTCTGGAAGCATAAAGGTGATAGATTGGGCCACATAGGGAAACTGGAAAAAACTAAAGAAGGAGGAAATCCATCCACACTGAATTTGCACTATAAAGACAACTTGGTTGGTCAAATGGGTTGGAGCCCTTAGAAGACAGGGGAATCTAGTTAAATGATAAAAGTCCTAAAATATTCACGAAGAAAACATGCAGCATCAGGGGTGCCAGCATAGCTCAACAGGTTGAGTGCTTGCCTTGCAATCACGAGGCCCGGGGATCGAATCTCGGCCCCGGCCCATGCAAACCCATATGCTGAACTGAGGTGCAACTGGTAACTGCCAGGATGGCAGCAAAGGTTCTTGCCTCCCATGAGGGAGACCCCCAGTTTGGTTCTGCTCCATGTGGCCCCACATCCACCTGTGTGGAATGAAACTAAGTCAAAAAACAAAAAAAAACAAACAAACAAAACTAATGATGCACAGCTATGGAGACTGTTCTGGGCCTTTCTATCTTCTTTCTGTCTCTGTCACCTTCCTTCAAACAATAAAACAAATCTTAAAAAAAAAGGAAAAAAAATGTGGCATCAATACACATGTCTAATTTTGTTCTCCTTGTGGCCGGTGGTAAACAGGATGTTGACAAATTGAGACTGGGGTTAAGTTGGCAGGAGCTTCTTTGCCTGGCATGTTTGTAAATAGGAACCCTGCCAGACATCCTGGGCTATGGATCAGCTGCGGATCCTATGAACTCTGTCAGCAGTTCCTAAAGATGTTCATCTAGAACAGGCCGACCGGGTAGCATCCTGGGACCTCTCCTTTAAGTCAAAAAGAGCCGGAAGGATCACAGGCACCGTCTAGCCTGCAAAGACTAACATAGCTACTATCTCGCTCTTGACCTAAAAGTTTGCAGCTTTCTACTTTCATTCAATACCTAAAATTACAGCGTTTTTAGTTTTTCACTTAGAACAAAATATTACCTTTTACAATATTTATAAAACCAGTTAAATATATGCATTAACTTCAACTTCCTTGTTTTCTTTCCGATAGTTCAATGATGCGTATAATAAATGTTAGTTATTCTACATGACCTTTGTCCCTAGTACAATTGAACTAAATTGGACATATGTGGGGGATACCAGGATAGCTCAACAGGTTGAGAGCTTGCCTTGCAACCATAAGGTCTGGGGTCAAACCCTGGCCCCGGCTCATGCAAACACATATGCTGATCTGTGGCACAACTGGTAACCACTGAGCCTGGTTCTTGCCTTTCAAGTGGGAGGCCCCCAGTTCAGTTCCTGCCCAGCGCAGCTTCACATCCACCTGTGTGGAATGAAACCATGTCACAACTAATAATGTACAACTATGGAGACTGCTCTGGGCCCTCTCCTTTCTCTCTCTCACCTTCTCTCAAACAAATAAATCCTTTAAAAAATAAAATAAAATAAATTGGACATATGTGTGATTTATTTTCTTACTTTCCTATTTATAAATTAATCTCATTTTGAGTTCTCCACCCAAGAGGGGATATTTAGTTTTTATACAAGTTACATTTTTCTATTAAACTGAAAAATTGTCCATTGTTTTCTGTAAATATTGTGTTTTTAATGCCATCAAAAGCATCACTATATTTGTCTGAACACTGAACATATGATACTATGTCAGGCCTTCCCATCTGTTTCATTGTCTTGGTTGAATATCTTTTTTTTTTTTAAGATTTATTTTTATTGTTTTTTGACAGAGAGAAAGACAGATACAGAGTGACAGAGGGAAGGGGGAGGGCCCAGAGTAGTCTCTATAGTTGACAGCATCAGTTTTCCATATAGTTTCATTCCACAGGTGGGCATGGGGCTGCGCAGGGCAGCAACTGGGTCGGGAGCCTTCCACATAGGCCCCCGTGAGAACTGAACTGGGGGCACTCTCCAGTTCAGCATATGGGTCCGCATGGGCCAGAGCCAGGATTCGATCCTTGGGCTCCGGGGCTGCAAAGCAAGCACTTAACCCACTGAGCCAGCGTCCCCTCGGTTGAATATCTTGACTGTTGCCTTTATTAATTCTCCTTTGTCAGTTTTAATAACAGCATGAGTGCATTCTGATATGCAGAACTGCTCACCTGCAGTGTTTTTCAGGTTTTAAAAATTCAGAGTCATGGGAAAGCCGGGATGGCTCAGCAGGTTAAGTGCGCGCTTTGAAGCCCCGAGGACTGATGATCGAATCCCGGCTCCAGCCCAGGCGGACCCACATGCTGAACTGGGGCGTGCTTCCTGAATGCGGTGAGGCCCCCAGTTCAGTTCAAAAAAAAAAATTCAGAGTCCAATTTTCTGAAGATTTTCTATTTCTTTTGTCCTTTCAGCATTTTTTCTTTTCTGAGCTTACTGCATATATTTTATATTGATTGTCATCTTGGCTTGCTCTCATATTTTCAAGGAAATAGAAAAATTAAATATAATTGTATGTCAAGTACACGCAATTTTAATATATATTCATCAGAACTATAAATTACCATAAATGTGAATATAAAAATGAATCAGTACCTCACTTGAAACATGTTACGTTTAGACCTTTACATATGTACATTAAAGAGTAGTAGGTGGGATGCGGGGATAGCTCATCAGTTGAGCACTTGCCTTGCACTCGCGAGGTCTAGGGATTGAATCCCAGCCCAGGCCTATATGCTGAACTGCAGGGCAACTGGTAACCATCATTAGGGCAGTGAAGGTTCTTGCCTCCCACACGGAGGCCCCCGATTCAGTTCCTGTCTTGCGGGACCCCACATCCACCTGTGTGGAATGAAACTTGTCACAACTAATGATGTGCAAGTATGAATACCGCTCTGGGCCCTCACAGACCCCACCCCGCCCCCCTCACCATCTCTCAAACAATAAAAATCTTAAAAAAAAGAGTAATAGGAATTGTTTAATATTACAGAATATTCCTCAGCCACCATATGCACCTGTTGTTAATTAGAGCCATGACATAAAACACAAAGAGAAGCAAGAAAGTGGACATTTATCACTATTGAGAAGTAATACTGTTGTGCACAAAGCTATTCCTCTGTAGCTATCTAAGAGGAAGTATTTGACAAGTCAATTTGTCTTTTCTGCGCCCAAGGCCCCAAGGCGCTCCCAATGCTGAAATCGTTCCCACATTTCAGGGGCACGTCCAACTCCAACATGGCCGCTGCACAACCTGTAAGCCTTCGGCCATTCTGTCACAGCCGCCTTTGGATTTGAAGACATAGGGCGAACGATAAGGAAAGGCATTTCTGTGAGGCCTGATGAATGTTAGTGAGGAGAATGTTGAAGGTTACAAGTGGCACTGAGAGTCATAGCCTGAATGACCTAGTGTTCTCTCATACACACTGTGTGTGTGTGTGTGTGTGTGTGTGTGTGTGCCATGAGGGTTCTCACACCCCTTTTGCCCAGATTGAAGGGTAGTGCTGTGAGTAAGGGCTCATTTTCTTTGGGGTACCCTGGCCTCAGGCCATGCTGGGCACGAAGACATGGGAGGACTAAAATGAGATTTTGAGAGCTTACCTGAAACCCTGAGAGCCTTGGACAGTTGTTCCTAGGCTCTGATGACAGTGTCCCCGGGATGTGGCAGGGCCTCAGAGGGGCAGTCGGGAAGGCAGGGACCCCTGCCTGGGCCGTGGTCTTCATGCCTGGCTCAGCAGGAGATACCCAACAGGGATATGGGGAGCAGACGATCTGGAACCTCCCTGCTAGGACCCCCAGGACCTTTACATGAACCCAGTAGGGCTGCAGAGAGCCTCAATAATTAGCAAAATAGAATTCCCTGTCAGCCTAGCCAGATTAGATTGGACTTGGGGCAGTCAGAAAGAAAAGAAACGTGACATTTCCTCCATACCATTTTGTCACTAAAATCGTAATCCACCATATACAAGTTTGGTGAATCCTAAACCTGCTCTCTGCCCCAAAGTCTTGAAGTGACGGGAGTTCGCAGTCTGGGGGAGGGTGGATGTCAGGGCCTTACCTACTGGACAACCCTCGATGCTTCTGGAACCGACCTTGGGGGGAAACAACACCACTCTGTGAAGGATGTCTGGTCAGAGGAGCCCGTGCCCAGTCGCTCCCCTCACAGCTCAAGCAGTGCACCCCCATCCCTGCCCCCTTGGGCTCCTGGCGTCTTTCAGCAATTGGCAGAGACTGGTTATAAGTGGTGGGCAATGCTGCCATCTGTCTGAGGGGAGAAGAATGGAGATTCTGGGCAGAAAGCAATGTGGAACCATGAGCAGAAGTCTGCTCTTTCCTCTGAATGCCTTCCAGGCTGAAGCAAAGTCTCTATCCCTTGCTCAGTGCTCTGAGGACCCCTGTGCTCCCAGAGACGCCCTTCTCACTCCCAGCCCAGGCACCCAAAAAGTTCTTGAAAGAAATTTTGCTCCCTAAGTGGGTCACTCCCAGCCCCACCCATAGCTCAGAAGTTAACAGGGCTACGGGTCCTGGGAAGGTCGAGGTCCTGGGACAGCCCTGGGTTCTGAGCCAAGTCTGTTTGCCTTCAGCCTTTCTCCCGGCGGGGCTGTCCCTCCTGTGAAGGCAGATCTCAGAAGCAGGCAGCAGAGGGCGCCCGCAGCCTGCTGTTGGCGCTCAGGCTGGGCTTCTCACGTGTGGACACTGTTCGGAACCGTGGCAGTTCGGGCCCACAGAAGGTACAAATTCACTCATGTGAATGCCTTCCCAGGGCCACCTCTGGTTTCCTTTCAAATTCATCACTATATCACTCATAGGTCAATCCATCTCCGTCACTGTGCTCCTAGCAGCAGGTGAAAACACATTTGTCTATTAAATCTTGTTTTCCTCAGAGACTTGCAGAGGGCATTTACCTTCATTTCTAATTCTTTTGCAGTAAATAAGCTTCACTTGCCCTGAAGCGTAAATGTTTCTCCCCCTCTCCTTTGGCTTCCTTGGCATGGTGAAGCCATGGACGCGTGGAAGACTCGAGAGCAACACTGTTTCTGAGGGCCCTGAGTGAACTGCCCATAAGAAGCACCTTTTGGTAACAAAGCTAATCAACGCCTGAGCTGATTTTTAAAAAGGTATTCATGAACCCCCCAACCCCCAAACTCTGTGTTATAGTAATTTTGCCAAAGAGGGGTGAACCCCTTGAGAGCAGTACCTGGAGTGAAATGTCTCTAGCAAAATACAAAGAGGATAGGCGCCTCCATTCTGTCCCCAGCTCCACTCCAAAGCCTGTGGCCCCCACCAGGCCAGGGTTTCTCTCTTCCTTTTTTCTACAGAGGACTCAGAATTCCTTGCAACTCCTGTGCGGGCGTCCAAGGTCTCGTGGTGCGGGGCTGTAAGTTCTGAGCTCAGCACTAATAGGTCCGCTCCGGACTTTGTGACACGCTCCCACACGCTCCCACACGCTCCAGGAGCGCTCCTCCCTTCCTCTCTGTGCCCACCACCCCTGTGGTTCCCTGGTCTGCTGCAAGGTCCTCTCGCAGTGGCCTGACCCCCGATCCTCTCCGTGGTCTCAGCTCCCCCACTTTCAACTCCGGTCAGAAGATGCCCCGGAAAAACAGTGATAACTGAATGAGGTGGGGCAGATGTGACCATGTTTATCACAGAAACAGAAGTCAGTCCTTATCCTGCTTAGACACAGACAGAAGCCGGGACTCAAAGGCCATGAGAAGGCGAGGGAGACCAGGAGGGACCCCGGAAGAAGAGTGAGTATGGGGGTTGGATTAAGTGAGGGGTCCATAGCTGGCTGAGCAATGCTTCCCAAGGAGCCCTGGTTAAAATGATGGATCCCCATCTGGGCGACGGTGTATGGTGGCTGCAGGCTCTGTCCTCAGCCCCAGCATTGTCATTACTGTCCTCCATGAGGCATGAGAGTCACATTGTGCATATGACACTTTCAGGGAAAGCTTGTGCTAAGTGACCGAGTTGGCATTGTTAAAGTATCCAACAGACTGAAACAATGAGTCAAATCTCACAAGATGAAATATAATTGTGGTTGATGTAAAATTCTGAGTATACAGGGAATACCCCAAAACGCCACATGTAACAAATGTCAAGTGTGGGTGCTGCCTGTGAAAAATCATGTGGGACAGAGAAGAGGAAAGCCCATAAATGGGACTCAGGCTGCATCAGGAGAGCTATGGGATCCAGAATTGGGGAGGTGGTTCCCAGGGCTGGACTACTGTGTCTCTTTCTGTCTCTCGCCCTTGGAAGGGGCACCCAGGAGAATCAGTCACCAGGATGGGGAGGGCACTGAGTGGCAGTGGGAAGCCCAAAGATGCTGGGCCCAAAAGACTGGAATGTGCAAAGGCCCTGGGAAAGAGGGGCAGCATTTCGGGGTTTAGGAGGATAGAACCAGGCCCAACAGGCTGCAAAACACAAGGGTCCAAGGCACAGGGACTGCGCAAACCCACCCGAGTGACCCAACCATGTGTGGAGCCTGTAAGGCAGGAATGCGAGTAGAGCTCCCAGAGTCGCCCCCGTGGGAGAGGACAATGGCCGATAGCTGGGAAGTGCTTCTAAGCAGAGGGCCAGGGACATTGTCAGTGCTTGATAATGTGTACCACGTTGCTATTAGGTAGCAGCTAGAGGGAGGCGAGTTTTGGTTTCAGTGCAAAAGTATCTGCCAGTATGTGGAGCTTCCTCTCCAGAGTGTGATTTGGGCAGGTTCCAGACATTCAGGTGGTTGTCATACTGAAGACAGAACACTTCCGAGTCCTTTGCTGCCCTGGCTAGATTGACAGCAAGTGTGCCCTATCGCCTCAAGGGACCCCTGGGCTGGGGATTCCTGCTTTGAGATGAGAACTGTGCTTGGCCCCCGTCTGATCACCCCATGCACAACTCCTCCTGCCTGTACACTGCGGAAGAAACAGCCAGAGGGGAAGGGTGGCGAAGTCCCCACAGCTGGACATAGAGAGGCTGTACCTCACTGGGCAGCCCCCCAGTAAGTGAGGCTTAGAAGCCATGAAGTCAGAGACTGGCTGGCCACGGCGGGGCAGATGAAAGGCATTTAGATAGCAGGGAGAGTCACAGAGATGCTGGGAGGTGCTCACTGCGCCCCAGCTGAGGGCGTTCCTTAATTCCACTTCCTGCTGCTCCTTGAGGCCAGTTCTACAGCAAGGAAAGGCCCTGGGCCCAGCTGGCAGGGCTTTGGGCTGAGCACAAGGCCAGAGGGAAGATGTTTAAGGGATTACACAGACAGATCTGCCACTCTAAGCTCACTTTGACTCCAGGCACAGACGGCAGGGCATACCTCGAGATGGCAGGCAGAGGGTGTCACAGCTCCACAAACTGGAATTCTGGTGCATTACTTCCCAGGCAACAGAAGTGTGGCTGTCATTGATGCTGTAGAGGCAGCTAGGGGACTGTCCCTCGGGTTTGGGCTGCTGGCTTTCTGCCTCAGAGTTGACACTGCCTGCTGGCTGGGACTCCCCAAAGCTACCTCCTCACTGCCCTGTGTGTTTACTGCCTTTTTCTGGTAACCCTTAGAATTCAGGGGTGTCCAACCCGTTGGCTTCCCTGGGCCACGTTGGAGGAAGAAAAACTGTCTTGGGCCACACATCAAATACACTAACACTAACTAACAATCACTGATGAGCTAAACAAACAAACAAAAAATCACAAAACATCTCATGTTTGAAGAAAGTTTATGAATTTGTGTGGGGCCACATTCAAAGCTGTCCTGGGCCGCATGCGGCCCGCGGGCCACAGGTTGGACAAGCTTGCTGTAGATGGGCATTTGGAGGTCATAAGGGTTGCCCCAAATATCTAGCTGACCCTGCTTCCTCAGAAATGCACTGAGAGCCTAGGCGGGAGCCAGCTCCTGCTGGGTCCTTCAGGGTTGCAGGCCCTCTCGGGGCCTGAAAGACTTGCCACCCTTTGTAAGGGTTTTGGGTGGAGAGTCTTGGTCTCAGAGGGACGAGGGTCTGAGATGAAGGTTGCTGTTCTCTTCTTTGGCCGGTCTCTTCTGATGGCACACCATGGCACGTGGGCCAGCTGGTAATAGAGATGGAAGGGAGTGCTTGTCATCGGCTGAACCTCAAAAGCTATGTGAGAGGAGAGGCGCATGAAAGGAGTGAGGCAGTGGGGCCTCGTCCACACAGAATCTACCCTGCCCCCAGGACTGCCTGCGGGATGGGCCATTGTCCTCAGCTGACATTAGTATTCATGTTTCCTATGGCTCCTGATGAAACGTCCAGTATTCTAGTCTTTTTCTAAAATCAGATATAAACAACATATATAACACTATTTGAGTTTCAGGTGAACAACAATATGATTCAATATTTGTACATACTTTGAAATGATCACAATTAGTTAACATCCCTTCCCACACACACTTACAATTTTTTTTCATAACTTTAAAGATCTAGTCTCTCAGCAACTTTCTTTTTTTTTTTTTTAAGATTTATTTTAGTGATTTTGACAGACAGATAGAGACAGAGAGACAGAGAGAAGGGGGAGGGACCACAGCAGTCTCCATAGTTGTACATCATCAGTTTTCAACACAGTTTCATTCCACACAGTTGGGCGGGGTCCGTGCAGGGCAAGAACTGAACTGGGGGCCTCCTGCATGGAAGGCATGCCCCCTCAAGTCAGGGATTGAACCAGGGAGTGAGAACTGAACTGGGGGCTTCCTGCATGGGAAGTATACCCCAGTTCAGCATATGGGTCCACACAGGCAGGGGCCAAGATTCGATCCTTGGTCCCCAGGGCTGCAAAGTGAGCTCTTAACCCGCTGAGCCATCCCGGTTTTCCCATCAGCAACTTTCAAATACGCAATACAATGTTTTTAACTATAGTCACCACTGTCCATTACATCCCCTTGACGTACTTATTTTATAACTGAAAATTTGTATCCTTTAACCATCTTCACCCATTTCTCCTATCTCTCACCTCTGGCAACCTCCAATCTGTTCAGTGTATCTAACCTTGTGATTGCAAGGCAAGCACTCAACCCTTGAGCTATCCTGGCATCCCCGAAATTTTAACTTTGCTCATCTATTGTTCTCCCAAGCTCAGTGGACATCTTTAAGACCATTATTTTGAATTTTGTTAAGTTACTTATCTCCATTTCATTAAGGTCTTTTTCTGGGTTTTATTTTGGGCTTTCATTTGGAACATATTCCTCTGTTTCTTCCTTTTGTTCTCTGTTGGTATCTAGATAAACAGCCACCTCTCCCAATCTTAAAGGAGTGGCTTCACATAGGAGATGAAGCTTATTGTTTAACTGTGCCTATCTCTCAGTTGCTCTCACACCTTTGTGATTGTCCAAGTGGCCGACTTTATTTTTAGTGCTTTCCAGTAGTTGAAGTTGTGCCAAGACCTGTCTGTGTCCCAAATGGGAGTATCTCAGTCCGCACCTGGGTTCAGGTAGCTTGTAAGCCACACTTTCTGGCAGCTTGTAAAGTATGCAAATACACCTTTCACAGGTGGATGAGGAGATGAGCTTCCCTCTCTACTCTTTTGGTACTGAGCCCAGAGCTGATAGCCTGCTCAGAACTGTTTATTCTTTGCTACCATCCCATTGAACTCATGAACACAGTCCTGCTGGCCACCAGAGCCAGCTGATCTAGGGGCATCCCCAGGTTGCACCACAAAACCCAGGGCAGCAGGTATAAAAACTAGGATATCAGATGCATGTACAGGCTTCCTGGGAGATAGCAGCCCTCTGAAGCATCGCAGAGGGCAAGTGTGAAGATGGCTCCCACTCTCCAAAATCTTTGGAGAGGATTACAGTTGGCCCTTAAATGTGTGCTTAATTAGAAGCCTATGTGTGTTTACTTTGAAGCCTGCCCCTCAGGCCACAACTATGAAAATAAGCTAATGGCTTTCTTTTCAAAGAAAGACTGACTGGCTGCTTCTGTCTGTTGCCTCTGTGCTGTGACCTGGAGGTGATGGAGGATTAAGAACTTTTTCTCCATTTGTGACAGTCCTGTGGGGCCCATGAGCATAATTCTACTGACCACCAGAGCCAAGCCATCAAGAGGTGTCCCTTTGGGAAGAAGCTACAAACATTGGGGTGCCAGAGGAGGGCACAAGTTCCTTTCTGGGAGACAATGATGAGCTGGAGTAAAGCAGAGGGAGAGAGCAAAGATGGTGCCTCCATCTTTGGTGTATCACTAGGCTCCTAGATCAAGGTGACCAGACGTCCCGCTTTTTAACAATTTGTCCTGCATCCCGCGGCGTTTTAAAAAAGTCCCGATTTTTGGAAAGAATGCACGACAAGCTAGGGAACGGCGGGAGATAGACCAAATTTTTAATCAAGAACCCCCTCTCCCCTGGTCAATGGTGTCCCGCTTTACCAATGTTAAAATCTGGTCACCTTATCCTAGATGTGTGTTGAATTAGATGCCTGCTCCTCAAGTGGACGTTTGAAGATGGGCAAATAAACCTCTTTCACAGAAAGGTTGGGTGCTTTTCAATTCGCGGCCTCTGTTCTGGGCTCTGGGGTGGGGAGTCTCCAGGTGCAAGTCCTTGAAGAACTCTTTCTTAGCTTGATATAGCCGTGTGGGTCTCTTGCACACAGCCCCATTGGCTTTCCAAGTTAAATGTTTTGAGGCTTGTCTCTCAGATGCTGTCTTAAAATTTGGGGTGCCAGATGTCGAGTTCAAACCCTTTCCTTCTCTAGGAGAAGCTCAGCTGGGCGAGTTTTCCTCCTGATTATGGGTTGCCATTGGGGATGGAGTAGACGGAGAGATCATGTCTCAGGCCTCTCCTTCTGGCTTAGATGTGGGTTTTCTCGTTGGCTCAATGTGTTGAAGTTGCTCAGCTTGTTTTTGGGTTTCTCTCAGAGGAAACTGTTTTGTTGTCATTGTAGATTTGTTGGGTTCATAGGTGATGATGTCCTACATCATCATCTTGAACTGGAACCTGGTATTCCAATCTTGATTAAGGATCTAGGAATCTGTGAGGGTAAGACGATTCTGATCGGTGGGAACCAAAGGAGAAGGGGCTGGCTGTGGGAGATTAAAGGTAGTGCAAATGTTTTGACAAGCTTCTTGAGAGGAGGGGTTGTTTCCTCTCCCTGTGATACTGGGCTTGACAAAACCTGAGGGAGTGCCCTAAAGCCATTTCTAGACCTGGCTTTTAAGAGGACTAGCTAGCAGCTTCTACCTTAGTCTCTTGGAGCCTTGACTACCATGTTAGAAGCCTAACCATCCTGCTGGAAAGACACATGAAGAGGCTCTGAGACTGTATAGAGAAGGGAAGGGGCCCCGCTGAACCCAGATTTCTGCTGTCCCCACTGAGAAGCCAGGAATGTGAATGAAGCCATCTTGAAAACTAAACCAGCCCATCTGAATACCACTGAGTTGCCCCAGTTAATGCCACAGGGAGCAGAAGAATCATCCAAAGGAGCCCTGCCCAAATTCCTGAATTGTGAAATTGTATATAATAAAATAATGGCTATTTAAAGCAACTAAATATGAAGAAAGGCATACCTTATTTTATTGCACTTCTCTCTCTTGTTTTTTTAAGATTTTTTTTTTAATTGTTTTTGGGGGGGGCAGGGGAGAGGGGGGAGGGCCCAGAGCAGTCTCCATAGTTGTACGTCATTAATTTTTGACATAGTTTCATTCCATACAGGTGGGTGTGGGGCCGTGCAGGGCTGGAACCAGGCCAGGGGCCTCCCACATGGGAAGCACACCCCAGTTCAGCATATGGGTTCACATGGGCTGGGGTCAGGACTCGATCCTCGGACCCTGGGGCTGCAGAGCGAGCACTGAACCAACTGAGCCATCCCAGCATTCCCAGCACTTATCTTTATTGTACTTCAGGGATGTTATTATTATTATTATTATTATTATTATTTTGCAAATTGAAGGCAAGACCCTCCACCAGCAAAAAGAGTATGACTCATTTTATTGTAGTGGTCTGGAACCGAATCCACAATATCGCTGCAGTATGTCTGTTTAAGTGGTCCTCAATAACCAGAACTCGGGCTAAAGGAGGAGCCCCCGAACAGGACACTGACGCCCAGGTGTCCTGATGGGCAGTCGGGAGGCATGTGTGCTTTTGCCAGCGTTTATACGTGGGAGCTGGGCTTGTTCCTCTCAGTCTGTTGCTTTAGCAAGCAGATGGCAAGGACTTTGGGCGCAGTGTTCTGACATAGGGACTTAGAAGTATAAAACACCTTTGCCTTTTGGTTGCGAAAACAGTGGCCAACGTTGAAATCCATGACCCCTACCTGAACACTGATAGGATATAAAACTGGTAGCAGGATATTACAGCAACATCAGTGATGAGATCTGATTAGGCCAGAGTGTAAAATTTATGTTGTCGAAGTTTATCCTAAGGAGGGAAGTGTTATATACATTATAGAGAAGTTGGTTTTGAAACAAAGAATTTAATTGGCTCCCACTAAGCAAATGCTTCTTGGTTAAAAAGAAGAAGAAAAAAGGACAACCTGGATATAGAATGGGGTGAGGCTGTGAAGTATCAGCCACTGAGTAAATGGCCCCTCAAATGGCAACTCTACCTTTCTCTCATAGAGAACCCTGCCTGCCAGCTGGGCTCAGCCAGCCGTTCTCCAGCCATTGAGGAGCAAGCAGCAAAGTATCTAGGGATCTCAAGCCAGACAATACCTTCACCGATAACACCTTGCCTGGCTCAGAAGAGCTTCTTAAAGCTTACGGTAGAGTTTCTGAAAGCAACTGACTGAAGAACCATTCATGTTATAAACACTTGGGGATGCTTATTAAAATAAAGATTCTGTGACCCACCTCAGATCTGAGTCTAGAGCCAAAGAATACAAATTTAAAAAACCTCCCCAGGTGGTGCTGATGTTTAGGAACCATGGGCTCAAAGCCTTTATAATTTCCAGATTTGGCCTGGGACTGGACAGAGCTGATGATTCTTGAATTGAAACTTGTAGAGAGCACGCCTATATTGCATGAGAGAGAATGCTAAAGCACTGCACGCTCCTGTCTGTTAAGGGGCCCCCAAAGAGATGGTTTCCTCCTAGTCCTCTGGCCTTCAGGCACACTTTTAGCTGTCTTCCCTGTCCCCCAGCCCCACCTCATTTATGACTCAGTGTCCATGAGGTTCACTGTCTAGGTCCCTTCAGCAAGGATCTGTGCAACCAGGCCATGCAGAGGAACTGTAGGTTGAGACCAGGATAACTGAGAAAGTATGGTTTAAATACTGGCTCTGGAAACAAAGGCCTGATTTGAATCCCAGCTCTACCATCCACCAGCTATTTTACTGCAAAGCAAATGATAGGACATCTCTAGGCGTCCATTTCTTAATTTGCAAAATGTGCACAATAATAGTATCCACCACAAGGGACCCTGTGAGACTCGATGGGCTAATGCATCTAAAGTAACCATGCCTTTAATACATAGTATTTTTATTTATCATTATATTATTGTGGAGAAGGAGCCAGGATTCATGACACATGAGGAAAAGCTGAAAGAAAGGGGATTATTTTTGTCCTAGGGGAAAAAATCACATTGGAAAGATTGGGCATTTTTTAACCATTTTTCAATATATTGATGGTTATTACTTTGGAAGAAAAAAGTATATTTGTTTGTGTCAATTGAAGTGGTAGGAGTGGGAGTAGTTGCAAAAATGAAAGGGAAATGCATTTCCCCTAAATAGAAGTTGAAAGATAAGCCATGCAGCCTCAGAAAGTCATGAGTTTCCCATCACTGGATATATTCAAACCCAGGAGGCTAACCACGTGGCTGGATGAAGAAGAAAGATTGACTCCTGGGCTCAGGTAGGGGTGCAAAAACTGTATAACTATAAAGGTAGGTCCCTTCCCATCTTGAGTCTACGATTCATGACTCCAAGTTTGCTTAAAGAGAGCAAGAGTCCACTAGAAAAAGTGAATGATGGCATTTTTACAAAGTGATGCCTGGTAACTCAGTTCTTGGCTTCAAGCCCGGGAAACCACCCGGTCACCATTGATCTACTAGCTCAGAGGTAAAAATCTGCTTCCTGCAACTCACATTCATTGATTCCATTTTTGCCTCTAGACCCTTAGAGGTCATGGCTGGTTTCTCCTTCCCACCACGGTGTGTCAAATACTTAGAGATGGTGGTAACTCTGTAAACACTGCCCCTCCTACACCCTACCAGGGCTTTTCTCTTTAGGAATAGAACTGTTTGTTCCCAGTGCCTGTAAATGAAGTCCTAGTCCTGTTCCAGCTGAAATCTTTAATATTAAGCTAGACCGCATACACAGCACATGTATTAATAGGCACAGCCTCGTTAATCTGAAATGTGCCTACACAGGGCTGAATTTATCTTTGTACCAAAACAAAAGAGTTTGCTAAGCACATTCATTGTCTTAAGATTGCAGAACAATATTTAAGCTGCTTAAGAGAAGTAACTGTTCAAATAAATACCCTTAAGCTCCTGAGAAAAATTACTAGGTCAGTTAAAAATTCATCCTACCTCTTCCCTAAGATGAGTGACTGAAGGACCACCTCTGGGTAACTTCATTAGTCATTTCTAGTATGCTGTTTGAACTTGAATAAAACTCCTTTCTTAAATGTACAGGGTGTCCCAAGAAATGTAAACACTTTGATTATAAACTGTTTATTAACCTTTTATTTTTTGAATTTAAAAGCATCTATGGAAATGAATCTTTGTGTGTGTGTCAATGCCTGTTTTCAAACAAAGCCCTGCTGGCAATGAGAGGTAATGGAATCACAAACATCAAGTATCATTTTGTTCGGTACATGTGCACATTCTCGTTCAATGGCTGCTTTCAATTTGTCGGCTGCTGCCAATTTTGTACCAGAAACTTTATCTTTTATGTATCCCCATTTTCAAAAGTCTAGTGGCACGAGGTCTGGTGAACACAGACAGTATTCCATGTTCACCAGACTTCACCCATTATTTCAAATTGGTTAAACCTGAAGAGGAGAGAAAATTACATTATTAGCTGTTAAAGTATGTATACATTTTTGGGGGGCACACCCCGCATTTCTAAGAGTTTTCACTCACAGGAACACAGGATTAGTGAGGGTGGAGTTGTGGTAGACGTGTGTATGTAGGTGTGTGTGTGTGTGAGATAGAGAGAGACAGATAGAGAGATAGAGAGATGGGGGCTGGGGTTGGTGAAGGAAATGGATCCCTCAAATTTGGTGATAGGATCCAGAAAATACCAACTCAAATGTATACCTATCAGGCTGGTTACAACAATGTATGTGGTGAGCTGAGCGTATATGTAAGGCAGTAGGGAATGGAGGTGTCAGTGCTGATGTGGAGGACCCATATCCTTCCAAGCTATTTATCATTTTGCAAAGGGAGGTGGATTTTATTGATGGAGAATCATCTTGTGATGCTTTCCTTACATGCTGAATTACAGAAATGCATAGGAGAGGTGTGTTTGGGTGGACTCATTAGGAAATTCAGGGAGTGCTAACATGATCTAAAAAATATGTATGGAGATCCACCTATTGAAAAGAACACAGCACTTTGGTTAAGGAAAATGAATGATAGATGAGTCCCCAGAACATGTAATGAGATCCCTTAAGGAATGCATTTATCTAAAGAGTAAGTACTAAAGGATGTTTTTTGTTCTGGAGGTCATTCAGGTTGAAAATGGATCATGAGAGATACAAATTGAAGAATAAAATGAGCTGTATATGTTTCAAGGCGGGGCTATGACTGGTAGAGGAACTGTTTAAGAGGCATAACAAGATGTGCTCATATAGAGTAAGTAATGGAAGGAAATGTGAGAGGTTCGTGTTCACAGGACTGAAGGCAAGCATGGCTGAAAGGGTATGAGAGATGTAATGAGAGAGAAGATGAAAGCTCTCTTGGGTCTCAGGTGTAATGAGTCAGATGCACTGAGGCAAGATAGGAGGAGATGTTGGATTTACAAGACGGAGGACCGGAAAGGCTAATCTGACAAGGAATCAAGGCAGCACTGTGCTGGCTGGCCTGGGCAGAGGTGGGAAATCTGCAGAAAGGAGAGCAATAATGGGCCAAAGCAGTAGGAAAAAAGAGCAAGGTTATAACGATCTCAGAAAAGATAGCCAGTGTCAAATCTTTGAGCTGTAGGTTATCTAAAGGATATTATAGGGCAAGTGACTCTCCTTTCTGTAAAGTAGTGGAGAAAATGGGCTGTTATGCAGAAGGACTTGGGTAGAGATTTCAGTTATTTACTTTTATTGACCACTTAAAACTATAGTTGACATGCAATATTATAGTAGTTTCAGGTACATGTACAACATAGTGGTTTGACATTTATATACTTTTTGATGTGATCATCATGATAAGTCATGATGATCATCTGTCATGATGACAGCCATCTGTCATCATCCAAAGTTATTATGATATCAATTGACTATATTCCCTATGTGTATATTATATCCTATAACATTTATAACTGTAAGTTTGTCACTTTTCTTCCCCTTTACCTTTTCACTGATTCTTCCCAACCCCTTCTTCTCTGACAACCATCAGTTTGTTCTTTGTATCTACGTCTGTTTTTTTTATTTTGTATATTTATTTTGATTTTTTAGATGCAAGATACAAGTGAAATCATACCGTATTTGCCTTTCTCTGATTTACAATAATACCCTCTAGGTCCATCCATGTTGTTGCAATTGGCAAGATTTTATTATTTTTTGTTATTGAGTAATATTCCACGTCTTCTTCATTCCATTCATCTGTCAGAGGACACCTACCTTGGTTGTTTCTGTATGTAAGCTATTGTAAATAATGCTATGATGAACATAGAGGTACATGTCTTTTCACATTAGTATTTTCATTTTCTTTGGATAAGTACCCAGAAATGAAATTGCTTGGTCATGTGGTGGTTCTATTTTTAGTTTGTTGAGGGCCCTCCATGCAATTTCCATAGTGGTTATACCAATTTACAATCCCACCAATAGTGCACAAGGATTCCCTTTTCTCCACACCCTTTCCGACACTTTTAGTCATTCTGAGAGGTGTCAGGTGATATCTCATTGTGGTTTTGATTTACATTTCCCTGATGCTTAGTGATGTTGAGCATCTTTTCATATGTCTATTGGACATCTCTTTGTCTTCACTGGAGAAATGTCTATTCAGGACTTAAGTGCATTTTTTAATTCTATTGTTTTTCTGATGTTGAGTTTTATGAATTCCTTATATATTTTGGATATTAACCCCTATTGGATATATCATTTGCAAATATCTCCTCCCATTCTGTAAGTTGTCTTTTTGTTGTATTGATGGTTTTCTTTGCTATGCCAGAGCTTTTCAGTTTTATGTAGTCTCATTTGTTTATCTTTGCTTTTGTTGCCCTTGCCTGGGGAGACATATCCAAAAAAAATATTTCTAATATTAATGTCAAAGAGTTTATTGCTTATGTGTTTTCTTCTAGGAGATTTATAGTTTCAGGTCTTATATTCAAGTCTTTAATCCATTTTGAATTTATTTTTGTATATGATGTAAGTCATTGGTATTTTGATAGGAATTGTATTGACTCTGTAGATTGCTCTGGATAATACAGACATTTTAAGGATATTCATTCTTCCAATCCATTAGCACAGTATATCCTTCCTATTTGTGTAATCTTCAATTTCTTTCATCAATGTCTTTTCTTTTTAAGAGTTATTTATTTTTATTGTTTGAGAGGAGAGAGACAGACAGACAGACAAGGGGGTAGGGCTCAGAGTAGTCTCCATAGTTGTGCATCTTTAGTTGTGACATGGTTTCATTCCACACAGGTGGATGGATGTAGGGCTGTGAGGCATAGGAACATTCACCACTGAGCCAATTCGGTGGTTACCAGTTGCACTGCAGTTCAGTATATGAGGTTTGCACCGGCTGGGGCTGGGAATTGAACCCCGGTCCTTGCCATTCTGAGGCAAGCATTCAACCACTGAGCTATTCTCGCATCCCTCCTTATAGTTTTCAGAGGACACATCTTTCACCTACCTGGATTAATTTATTTCTAGGTATTTCTTTTTTTATGTAATTGTAAATAGGATCATTTTCTTAATTTCCCTTTCTGATAGTTTATTAGTGTATAAAGATATAACAGATTTCTGTATATCAATTTTGTATCCTGCAACTTTATTAAATTCATTTATTAAATCTAATAGTTTTCTGGTACAGTCTTTAGGATTTGCTATATATAGTATTATATTATCTGCAAAATAGTGACAATTTTACTTCCTTTTCAGTTTGGATGCCTTTTATTTCTTTTTGTTTTATCTGATTGCTGTGACTAGAAATTCAAATACTATGTTGAATAAAAGTGGTGAAATTGGACATCTTTGTCTTATTCCTCATCTTAGAGGAAAAGCTTTCAGCTTTTCATTTTTGAGTATGATGATAGATGTGGGTTTGTCATATATAGCTTTTATCAAGTTGAGATAAGTTCTTTTTACAACAACTTTGTTGAGAGGTTTTTGTTTTGATTTTCATAAATAGGTGTTGGATTTTGTCAGATGCTTTTTCTGCATCTATTGAGGTGATCATATAATTTCTAACCTTGATTTTGTTAATGTTGATTAATTTGCAGATATTGAACCATTCTTCCATCCCTGGAATAAATCCCACTTGACCATGGTGTATGATCCTTTTAATGCATTGTTGAATTCAGTTTGCTAATTTGCTGAGAATTTTTGCATTTATGTTCATCAGGGATAGTGGCCTGTAATTTTCTTTTTGTAGTGCCTTTGTCTGGTTTTGGTATCAGGATAATGCTGATCTCATAGAATTTGTTTGAAAGCATTTATTTCTCTTTGATATTTTGCAATAGTTTGAGAAGGATAGCTATTAATTCTTCTTTCAATGTTTGGTAGAATTCACCTATGAAGCTCTCTGGTCTTGGACTTTTGTTTTTTTGAAAGCCTTTTTTTTTTTTTTAAAGATTTATTTATTGTTTTTCACAGAGAGAGAGAGAGATACAGTCAGAGACAGAGAGAAGGGGGAGGGCCCAGAACAGTCTCCATAGTTGCACATAACTGGTTTTTCCACATAGTTTCATTCCACAGGTGGGCGGGGCTGCACAGGGTAGGAACTGGGCCAGGGTCTCGCCCCGGTGAGAACTGAACTGGGGGCACTCCCCAGTTCAGCATATGGGTCCACACAGGCCGGGGCCGGGATTCGATCCTCGGTCCTTGGGGCTGCAAAGTGAGCGCCTAACCCACTGAGCCATCCCGGCTTCCCCAAAAGCCTCTTTTTTTTTACCTGCTTTTAATTTTAGTAATTGGTCTGTTCAGATTTTCTTTCTTTTCAGTTCAGTCTTGGAAGGTTGTGTATTTCTAAAATTTTATCTATTATTTCTATGTTGTTCAATGAGTTGGCATATAATTGTTCATAGTATTCTTTTATGATCCTTTGTATTTCTATGCTGTCAGTTGTAACTTCTCTTACATTTCTGACCTTTTTTTTTTTATTATTGGGCCCCTTTTCTTGATGCATCTAGCTAGAAGTTTGTCAGTTTTATTTATCTTTTCATAGAACCAGCTCTTAATTTCATTGATCTTTGCTATTGTATTTTTAGTTACTGTTTATTTCTGCTCTGATCTTTATTCCTTACCTCTACTTACTTTGGGTTGTTTATCCTTCTTTTTCTAGTTCATTTAGGTGTCAAGTTAGATTGTTTGAGATTTTACCTGTTTCTTGAGGTAGGCCTGTATTGCTGAGTGTCTTTTTAGAACTGCTTTTGCTGTGTCCCATAAATTTTGGAAAATTGTGTTTTCATTTTCATTTGTCTCAAGGTAGTTTTTGAATTCCTGTTTGATTCAATGGTTAATTAGTAGCATGTTGTTTAACCTCCATGTTTTTCCTAGTTTCCTTACTGTAGTTGATTTCTAGTTTCATTTCATTGTAGTTAGGAAATGTGTTTCATATAATTTTAATCTCCCTGATTTGTTGAGGTTTGTTTTGTGACCTAATATGTGTGTGGTCTGTCCTGTAAAATGTTCCATGTGTACTTGAGAAAAACATGTTTTCTGTAGTTTTGAGATGAAATGTTCTATCAATGTCTATTTAGTCAATTTGGTCTAATGTGGCATTTAAGGTCATTATTTTCTGTCTGGATGATTTATCCATTGAAGTAAGTGGGGTATTAAACTCCTTAACTATTACTGTATTACTGTTAACATCTGCCTTTGTGTCCTTACTGTGTTTTATATACTTAGGTTCTCTTATGTTGGTTATATAGATATTCGCAATTGATATATGTTCTTGGATTGACCCCTTTATCATTATGTTATTTTTTTTGGTCTCTTTTTACATTCTTTGTTTTAAAGTCTATTTTGAGTATGGCTACCCCAGCTTTATATTTGCATGAATATTTTTTTTCATCCTTTGACTTTGTGTGTATGAAGTGAATTCCTGGTAAGCACCATATACATGGGCCTTGTTTATTTTTATTCATTCAGCCATCCTATATCTTTTGATTGGAGCATTTAGTCCATTTATATTTAAATTAGTTATTGATAGGTATGTATTTGCTATTTTGTTCATTGCTTTTTTTGGTTGCTTTTGTAGTTCTACTCTGTTCTTCTTTTGATCTCTTTCCTTGTGATTTGCTGGTTTTCTTTAGTGTTATGTTTGGGTTCCTTTTGTTTTATTTTTTGTATATCTTTTGTAGATTCTTGGTTCGTGGTTACCATGAAGTTCGTATATATATTGACTTATGTCTATTTTAAGCTGATAGGCATTTAAGTTTGTGCATATTCTAAAAATGTTACATTTTTACTCTCCCCCTTCACACTTTCAAAGTCCTATTTTAGATCTTTTGGTTTCATGTATCCCCTAACTACTTATTAGAGTTAGGTTGATTTTGATAGTGTCTTTTAACCTTTATACTAGCTTTTTAAGTGGCTGATCCACTGCCTTTACTATATACTTGCCTATACCAGTGAGACTTTTTTTTTTCCATCTAAAGGGTGTCCCAAAATTCACGCAAGAAGTAATTTTGCTAGAAAACACAGGTTTATAGTTAAAAATTGTAAATTTTCATTGCTCAACAATGAAAACACGTTGTTCTTTCATGTAGCGCTCCATTTTTAATAACCCTGAACTGTCCGTTGTCACGCTGTCTTTTTTTTTCGTTGGCAACACTTTACCGCACAAATGACTCAAAATTCAAATCTTGCATGAATTTTGGGACACCCTTTATTTTCTTCTTTCTGGTTATGGCCTTTTCCACTTAATGAAGACTCTACCATTTTTGGTAAAGCTGGGTTAGTGGTGATGAGCATAATTTAAGGGACCTCTGGGAAAACATCAAGCCTATTAACATTTACAGTATAGGGCTACCAGAGGAAAAAGGAGAGAAAGGGGCAAAAAACCCTGTAGTTATGGCTTGTACTGGAAATTTTATCTTGCCTTCAATTCTGAATGATGATCTTGCCTGGTAGAGTATTCTAGGATTAAGTTCTTTCCTTTTAGTACTTTAAATAGACCCTGCCTCTCTCTTTTGACCGCAAAATTTCTAAGAAATCAGCTGATAGCCCGTGGACTTTCCCTTTTATGTTAGTAGTTATTTTTCTCTTGCTACTTTCAAGATTCTCTTTAACTTTTGCCATTTTAATTATGTCTTGCTGTGCTTCTCTTTGGGTTCATCTTATTTGGGGCTCTGTGCACCCTAAACCTGTATACCTGTTTCCTTCCCCAGGTTAGGAAAATTTTCAGCCATTGTTTCTTCAAATAGGTTTCCTGCCCCTCTCTCTCCTTTTTCCTTCTGGTTCCCCTATACTGTAAATGTTAGTATGCTTGATATTTTCCAGAGATCCCTTAAATTATGCTCATTTTTAATTTATTTTTTGTTTGATATTCTGATTGGGTGGTTTCCACTATATTGTCCTGTCTTCCAGGTGGCCAATCTGTTCTTCTGTATAATGTAATCTGATGTTGATCCCATCTAGTGTACTTTTCATTTCAGTTATTGTATTCTTCAGCTTTGATTGGTTCTTTAAAAAGATATTTTCTAAGTCTTTGTTAAAGTCTCACTGTGTTCCTCTATTCTCCCAAGTTTAGTGAGCATCCTTATGACCATTACTTTGAATTCTCCATCAAGCAAATTACTTACTGGTATCTCCATTTCATTAGGGCTTTGTGGTTTTTTTACTTCTTTCATTTGAAATATACTTTTCTCCTTAATTTGTTCCATTTCTGCATTTACTTTTAAAATCAGATGAAACGACTACTTCTCCTGACCTTGGAGTGTCCTTGTGTAGGAGTGACTTCTGCGTAGACTACGTGTACCAGGTGGCATTGGCAGGTTGACAAGAGCTGAAGTGGTCAATCATGGTGCCAGGGGAGCCTTGGCAGGCCAGCTGACTGGAGCAAGAGTGGACACAGGGCAGATAAGTCTGCACATGGGCCCCTCATTAATATTCCTCCTTATTGTGGCTTAACGCATTGAGGTAAAGTTCCCATGGTTACATCTCCATCTCTCCTACCCTTGTCTATATGGTCTCTCTCTCTCATTTGTTGTACAGCCATTCAATCAGCCCTCAGTTGTTCTTAAGAAGGAATTGCTCTATATGTAGGTGTGTATTTGTTGCATTTGTAGGAAGTGAGTTTGGGGTCTTTCTACTCTGCTATCTTGGACCTGACACTAAGTAAAGATGTCTGAGTACTTTGGGGCAGGTAGGTGGGCCATCAGGAGAAGTTGGTTGTCTAGTAACTTTGAGGTTGGAGTTCTGGGAGATTGGGGTAAGCCAGCTGAGCTGAATTTGGAAGTCAGTGACTGGAATTCAGCACTTCCAGCTTTGACCCACATCTCCCAGTCTTCTTATCCCTGCGTGGCCACACACTGTGGATATGGCTAACCGTTCTCCCACTGCCATCCCAGGTCATGCTTTCCTCAGCACCAGTCCAGAGCCATTCCTTCTTGACTGGTAACTAGTCTCATACCATTAATGGTGGTAAGGACATGTCAGTCCTGTCCAGGTAACACAGGAATTAAGAGTCAAGCAGCAGAAAGTCTCATGCAAAGGGGACTCTAAAAGTACCTTTTTAGTAAATTTAAAAAAATTTTTTTTTTTTTTTTTTACCTAACTAAACTCTTCAGCTACTTTAAGCCTGGTTCCCCCTGCAAGGTGCTCTGTGGTCAGTTAATCTGTCAAAATAATACTCAGGGGAAGCCAGGATGGCTCAATGGGTTGAGCACCCACTTTGCAGCCCCAGCACCCAAGGATCAAATCTCAGCCTCGGCCCATGAGGATCCACATGCTAAACTGGGGTGTGCCCCCAGTTCAGTTCTTGCTAGGGCCCTTGCAGGAGGCCCCCGGCCCATTTCCTGCCTTGTGCAGCCCCGAGCCCACCTGTGGAGTGAAACTATATAAAAAACTAATGACATACAACTGTGGGGACTGCTCTGGGCCCTCCCCCCTTCTTCCTGCCTGTCAAAAAAAAAACCACAACAACAATAAAAAGAAATCTTAAAAAGAATAATACTCAGGTATCTGGACATAGTTAAGTATCTTGCATTGTTGTGTCTATTTCTTTTCATTATTAATGGGTATGGATATGCTTTTGTTAACCCTGTTCTTCAAAAGCCCTGCTTTTAAATAATCACTTGAGAAATTGTAGAAAATATAAATTCTAAGTTCCCACCCCATACCTGCTAAATCCCAGATCCTGGTGATGAGGCTGAGTGACCTGTGTTTTAACCCTTCAGATAATTCTGATGCAAACTCAAGTTTTGAGTCACTGCTCTAAAAGGGTTAAAGGCACCTGACTGATATTAAGCAGAGTGGATGAGCTCATCCAGGCTCTTCAATCCAAATGCTATTAATACAGCAGGATTCTCCTAGAAAAAAACAACATAAAAGCCTTCGCATATTGGCGATGGAACACATGTTTGAGTGTCTTCAATTTGTCAGTCACTGGCTTTATACATGATCCCATTTAATCCTTAAAACAATATATGAGGCTGTTACTATTTTACCAGATGAACAAACCAAGCTCAAAGAGATTAAGTAATTTACCTAGACACAGTGCTACATAATGGCTGGGGTTTGAGTCCTGGTCTAAGTCTAATTTTTTTAAATCAAAGTATAATTCCATATGGACAGATCATTAATGGCAAGATTCATATAGAGAAAAGGTGTCCAAGATTACTGTGGCACCATTCTTTTAAAAATAGCATAGTTCATGTTTAACAATGCCCAAGTCTTGACTGGTTATGTGTGTTTCTGACTAAGGTGTGCCATCTTGCACTTTAATCTCAAATTTGCTCATTTTAGGGAAGCAGAACCAGATTGTTGCTGGAAAAGATCTACTGTGAGACTGGAATCTTTTCAGGTCATTGTTTTACTTAATTAACTACGTAGAAGCAAATGACTTAAGATTGCTGGGCCTACTTCCTTTGGACTATCCTTTTTATCCCATCTAAAGAGTTATTCATTCAACCCAAACTGATTTATGTATAACCTGCAGATTTGGAGTGCAGTCAACTGGCCCCTCCAGTCAACTCTTGAATGAATATCCTCCATTAATATTGGCCAATGGCACCTTTTCCCAGGAACTCCCAACCAATGCCCAGTCCCTTCAGAAATAATCTCTCCAAACCAGGTAAGAACCATGGTCTAAACAGATCTTTTTAGTTTGCTAATCAGAGTATTTTGTAGTACCCATTCTTATCCTGTGTTAATTCTAGAATTTGTATAATTGTTGAACCAAGTAAAAGGAAGAAACTCTACTGTTACTTCTCAATTAGCTGCACCAATGGAGAGAAACAGTGATACGATAGATTTAAAATTTTTGTTCTATTTGGCTTTGGAGTGCATGATTATTTTTTCAGTAAATTAACTTTCCTAATTATATTTTGCACAGCCTAATACTAACTGGCATTTTTATTCCCTGTGCACACAGCATCTAACATTGAGAGCTGGGGGACAGGGTAGAGGCAATCCAAAAATATGCTGGTCCCAGGGAATGACACTGTTGTTACGGCAAATCCGCACATGGTTTATGAAGAGAGAAGTACGTAATTATAAAGTGCTCTGCAAATATTAAATCATAAGCAGAGAAGGCAAGTTAGGAATTCCTTATGGACATGTAAACAGAGTAGAAAAGAAAGCTTATTAAAATTCTAAAACAGACAGAAACTTTCAAGATTCATTTTTACTACTGCGGGAGCCGATGAAAAAATTAAAATGCAAGGAGGGTCAGTGAGATACTCGGTGGTCTTTCAAATAAAACCTCAAGGAATAATACCAATGCGTTTTAAAAGAGCGTTTAAAATGAATTTTATTGTTTGAATTATACAAGTAGTCTTTAAAGATTTCAAACAAGAACTCTGTTGCAAAACTCTAATAAATAGCTTGCCCCAAGTCCCCAAACAAAATGTAAAAACAAAATAAAAACTAAGAAGGATAAGCAAGCCTTCAGAATGCTTGGATGTTAGTGATATTTCTCATTTACAAAGAGATATCAGGCAATGTACAATTTCCTTCATACAGGTCAAACAGAGAGACAGTCGAGATCGTTACAAAGCACTCTGGAATCTTCCTATTTCCATGATAGAAATGTCACCAGAAAAAAACAAAACAAAACAAAACAAAAACCCCATGGAGAGATCACAATCATGAATGAAACTGTAGCATAAAGTCTGGTGGTGGGGATGTGGGGAGAAGAGAGGAAAATCCATCCTGTTTCTTTCAGGGATAAAGGGAGGAAAGAATTGGGATGACTTGGGGCGGGGAACGGCCAAGCAGATGACACTAGATTGCCGAACATCTCCCCTTAGACCACAGTTGCCACTGAAGGGGCACAGTTATCAGTTTAGTGACAGTTATGAAGGCTAGAAACAGAGCCACCAGGGGCTCCCCTGGGGTCCTTCAACACTGGTGCGCCCGCCCAGTGTCTGTGCTCGGCAGGACTGAGGGCCTGGAATAGACCAGGGGCCCGATGCAGCTGTATCACTAGACAGGAAATACAGCGCATCAAGCATTCTGCCCCAGAATCGTTTGGATGGCCACAAAAGGATGCAGAAAATGCCGTGCTTAAATGGCACCGTAAGACATGCAGGTTTCAAAAGCCCATTCTATTATCACAGTCATGGCTCCTAACAAGCAGGTATTAAAAGTCACAATTTAACATTCACTTTTCCTAGTAACAGATACGGGTGAAATCTTGTTTGGGAAACAAGAATTTATTAATATCATCATTTTGAGTGAGCTAAAAAAATACAGTTTTGCCACATTTTTATCTTTAAAAATTTCAGACAAAAACTATACTTTCTGTCAAAATGCATTCAAATAATATGGTTTTACTATGGAGCCAGGAAGCTATAGAGAGGCTGATTCCAATTTGGCGGGACTCACTGTAGCCAGACCAAAAGGGCCCTGGCTCTGAGGAGCACACAGCACCTGGGACCATCTCCCCAGGGAAAGGAAGGAGGTGGGAGTGACGTCACAATGCAGGACTAAGAAGGGGTGTGGCCACAGGCGCTCTCTGGTTAACTGACTTGCTCTAGAATCACCCTGCTCTTGCTAATCTCTGCAAGACAGGTACAAACAGCATAGCTCATGCACAAGTCAGCTGAGGGAGGTAGGCATTTTCTCAAAGCTCCTCCCTCCCCAGGCATTTCAGGAACGAAGGTAAGGAAATCCCCCTCCCCAAAGAAACAATATTGAAAAACTCAGTATGTTCCTAAGAACAATGACATTGGTCAGGATAATAAGGGAAAGCTTGGGTTACCTGAAATAGTTAAAAGCTGAGAGAAGTAGAGGCAGAGGGGCCAGGGGGACACCAGTCCTGGGCCCAGTTGCTTTTTTTAAATACATAACAGATATATTGTGCAAAAAAATAGACATTCACATTTTAGCAGTTAAACTTTTATTTTCCTTTTTTAAAATTTTTACTTTTTTTCTTTTCTACAAAAGGCAGATAATGATTGTTGATCTGCAAGTGTTGTGCACTCCTGGGAAGGGTAAGCTGGAAGCTGAGGAGGGCGCTCTGAGAAAGGGGTCAGTGGCAGGCCTAAGGGGCTTCGAAGCTCACTAGAGACTCCCGGGGGTCCTGGCTCCTGTCCACCTCGGCCTTCCCTAGCTCATGTCTATGGTATTGAAGACCCACTCCGTGAACTTCTTCAGCTTGTCAGAGGCATTCTGGGATTCCTCCTGCAGCCTCAGGTTGTCCTCTCGCAGGTGCTGAACTTCCGCCTGGAGGTGGGCTTTGTCTTCCTTTTCCTGGGAGGTAGAGCAGACTAGATAAGGAGAGGGTTGTCCCCACCTCGCTGGGCTGCTAGGAAGTATCTATGGATCTGTCTGGACCCTTTAACCCATTTCCATTCTTCATTCTACTAAGCATCTGTATACAAGGCCTGGTCCCAGGTTTTAAGATACTTTAACCACAGAGTCACTAACTATAGGTTTATTTTAGAATGTAAATAATGTATCGTTAATGTCTTTGTTAAGAAGGACTGTCTTAAATTTTGGACTGTTGTTTTGGCGGCTGCTGTCTTAATACTGTTAAAGCCATCCAAGAAACAAACAAGATGCAGGTGGGTCTTTGGGCCCGAAAGCCCAAATAACAACGATGACAAGTGGGTCTAGGGTAATGACTCCATTATTCAAGGAGTTGGGAGGCCAGGAGGCTGGCTGAGGTTCAAAGGCTTCCACAAAAAGGGAACAATGAAGGCCTTCTTGCATGCCGGGTGTCAGTGGGAACCAAGCTCTAAGCAGCCCCCTACACACATGTGCACACCAAGAAAACAGGAACACACCCACATCTTACTCCACTAACTACTTAAAAAGGGTGCTCACAGTTCAAGGGCAGTTAGTACAGACCAGGCAGTTTCCTTTGAGAATGTGTTTACCTTCTTCAAGTCTTCCCGAAGCATCTTCAGCATCCCTTCCAGTTGATCCACTTTAGAAGCCAGAGTGGGAGAGGAGTCTTTACTGCTGGGGACAAGAAACAAAAGCCCACGTTGGTGGGAGCTTCGTGGCTGGGTTTGTTTGGCCTTTTTAAAAAAAATTAGGTGCCTGTATTTGTAAAATGGTTTTCAATGTCAAATGACTCAGTATGGACAACCCAAATGTGCATTTTCTCACTTTAAAAAAGAAAATGGTACTCTTAAGAAGAGGTTATACAAGCGTAAACTATAGCTAATGAATAGCTTCCTTTGTTAAAGATACTGCATTTTTGTGGCAAAATAATTTAGGATAGTAAGTGAGAATGTTCTCTCTGCTGGGAGCACAAGAGGTACTATCTGGCAGACACAGCTGTCAGGCAATGGAATGGTTCCTAGGTCTTCAGTGGCTTTAAGAAGAGGAGGGCTTCTGTGAGTGCATGCGGGGGGGGGGGGGGGGGGTCCTTGGTGCAAGCTCCACCGTGGGGCAACCAGGGCAGGTCTCTGGTTCCCCAGAAAGTATCCTGTGCCCACTCATCCAGCTGCATCCACGGGATCGCGCTCACCTCTTAAAAACTAGTCTAAATATCTTAAAGTATTTTTGGAAAACCAGATTATGTGTTTCAAAAGCATGTCAATCTTAGTGTTTTAAATTCTTTCCTGTTATGATCAGCAAAGTAGGCCCAGTTTTCTCATTTTCTCCCACCTTATGTAAGTGTTAAATGGCATGCTAGAAGAGGACCAAAAGGAGGGTGAGCTAGAGGCTAAGGCCACCCAACTGGCTCAACCAATGACATCGCTGGGCAAGGGCTGAAGACCCTGTCCACTGTCTTCCCCTACTCTCCGTGACCCCAGTTCACGCTGTGGACAGTTTCTGAGTGAGTTCCAGCCAGGCACAGCCCTCAGAGCTATGCACCCGAGAATCTGAAGCAAGCAAGTCCAGTCTGCGGGCTACATGCGGCCCAGGATGGATTTGCATGCAGCCCAACACAAATCCATAAACTTTCTTAAAAGAATGAGATTTTTTTGGCGATTTTTCTTTCTTGCTTTTTTTTTACTTCACCAGCTATCGTTAGTGTATTTTACATGTCGCCCAAGACAATTCTTCCTACAATGGGGCCCACGGAAGTCAAAAGGCTAGATACCCGATCCTTAAAGCCTTCTGCTGGGATAAGGTGTGGCTGCCTCTTTCTAGGGGTCAAAGCGGAAGAGGTAGGGATCCTAAATTTTTGGAATCCTAGAATAAAATGTATTCTTTGCTTGAAAAATCAAAGTTCAAGTTAGAATTCCTGACCTAAAATGAGCCATGTTGATATCTTCTGCTAATCCTACCCCTATAACAGGCCTCCAAATGAAAAAGCTTGATGGTACTAAGGCTGCAAACAAATGGAAAGCTAACGATCTTCAAACTTCTAAGAGAAGGCAACCAAGTAACTCCCTGATATACAAATTAAATGAAATTCTATGTGAGCAAAAAATACTATTTATTTTTCAACTTAACATTTGTGGGTGCAATATCCAGTATTGGCTTCACATAACTTGTAAACTTTGATTCCAAATCTGGCACAGTTGGTAGGTATAAATTGCACATACCGCAGCCATCATTTGAATTTCATCAGTGATTTGTCTAGGGCGGGGGTGGCGAACCTGTGGCACGCGTGCCCAAAGTGGCACGCGGAGCAATTATTTCGGCACGCGGAGCTGTGAATACCATTTAAAAAATTATTGTTTATGCTCTTATAGACATAAAAATAATCGATACCTCTATCTCACTCGATGGGTTGGCATGCGAGTCGAGCGAGTATACTCTTATTTCATAAACTTTGGCACTCAATCGCCAAAAGGTTCGCCCCACCCCTGGCTCTAGGGAGACATCTTAATCCAGAGTATATAACTGTTAAAACTTATTATTCAAATAGTCGACTCCACACTTCATATTGCACCATCTTTACAGACCATTTCATTATTCACAAAGTGAAGAAAATGTGATATAGCCAAGAAATGTTTACGGGCATAGTTTTTGAAAACATTGGTGTCTCTTTTTGACTTGTACATTTCTTAGAGTTTTGTACTTGTGACATTATGCTACATAACGAAAGGTATGTTTTCATTTCATCACTTGTTACTAGAAACCACTCCTTGTCTGTTTTTGAGTTCTGGTCCTTTTGACTCATTTCTATGGTTATCGTTGCAAAAAAAATCATCACTTAGCACTTGTTTCAAAACACAACGAGGTGTAGGATTTGCTCCTGGTCTTAGCAAAACTAAAGCATTTATACCAGCAATTTGGACAAATGGCTTTATATTTGGGATTTTCTATTTTTCTTATCAATATTATTCTTCATCTCCTGAATCACAATCATCATTGCTTGATATAGATATAGGTCTTGCACGTTTACAAACATTACATTGGATAGGGCTACCTTCATTTGAATTTGAATCTTCTGAGGGACAGTCAGCTGTATGAATTTGTTGACTATCAGTCTTGCTGTTTGCACCCCAATACCCCATTTGGCTTGCAGAGTCAGTCACTTTTGTACAAATTCAAAACAGACATCTTGAAGGGATTATTTCTTGGTAATATCTGCATTGTAACTGAACTCAAAGCAAATTAAATCTGTGTGCATCTCAGAGACGTCAATGTTTACAATGACTTAAACACATGACATATTCGAGGTATCTTTGTATGTCAAGGATTAAAAGCTGACAATAAGTGGATTCTCAAAGGTAAGTGGTCAGTGATGATCCCAAACTATGTAATTTGCTGATTAGATTTGGATGAGTTGAAGGCTACAGGTGTGGAAGAGTAAGAGTGGTGCTGGAAGAATCACTGAGGCTAGGGGGCCGGGCTTTCCTTCACAGGACACCCAGCCCACTCACAGCTTCGCAGGGTGGCTGCAGCCATGCAGGTGGTCAGGGCTACAGTGACTCTTACTAGCCTATCTTGACTTCTGGAGGTTTTCAAAGTGAATTTTGTGTCTGTGTACACTGATAGTTTTTCAAAACATATATAACTCCATTGGCATTTGTTCATCCACACTGAGCCAATCATCACCTTTGTCTTATGATTCTACAAAAGTTAAAAACCTGTTCAATAATCCTTTTTTAGGAAACTGGACTTTGCTCACACAGAATGTCTTTGTTGGAGATCCCATCCCAAGTAGGTACATTTTGAGCTGCACCTCACTCCCAACTCTGCAATTTTTTAAGTCCTCAGCAGCCAAACTAACTGCCACTCTTCCAGTTGTCCCAGTGATAGCAGTGAATGCAGCATCTGTTGGTTACACTCACGACAAATGATCCATTACTCTTATACTTTCTGTGTGAATAGTGTTTCCTTGCAGACTTGTTCCAAGAAGTGTTCAAGCACAACCCAGTATAGTTGTGCGATCTGCAAGTATACCAACCTCACTTGCCTATTTTTGTCTGTTTCTGACCAAGTTTTAGAAATACCTGGATTCTTAATCATTCTCAAAGGGTTTTAAGGGAAGAGGTTTCAAACAGATAAAATTATTCTGCACCAAGAAGTGCTTCCTACGCGCTCCATGGCTGACCACTGGGATGCTTCAATATACCACAAGTCCTCAAAGTTGCAGTACACCAATAACGTGTAACAGCCAATTTTACCACAGGCTAATGGACATAACCGAGAGCTAAGTTCCTACGGCCTCTTACAACAAAACGACGTTATTCAAGGGCCTGCTGTACAGTAATAGCATACATGTGAGGGCTTTCCAGAAAGTATCCAGCCATGCCATATAAAAATAGAGGCATTTATGGCTGGATTTCTTCCAGACAGCTCTCATATATCCAATCTCCTTACTGTTTGAAACTAAGAGAAAAATGGAAAAAGTCAGCCTCTGCACAAACAGCAGTCAAAGCCCATGTTCCTCACTCATAAGAAACCCTCAGGCTTCAGTTACCGCTTATGTATTTTACAAACAATCTTAATTATCCTGGCAGCCCACATTTAATGCAGATCTGAAGTAGCACATTGGAGTTGCTAAGACGCAAGCATGTTTATAAGATGATCAATGGGAACAAGCCCAAAAACCAGTCTCAAGGACTAACTGCACAGGAATCTGGGGACTGTTTAATGCAAATGATTTTTCTTACCTAATAAGCCCTGAGGGCATAAATGTATTATGGCATTAAATAACAATGAATATTCATAATTATGACTGTATGTCACCAAGGACAGTTTAATTGTAGTTACAGTATTTGGTTACAAAGTGTTCCAACTAAAATGTGAAGTGCCTGGTGCTGCGGTGACGAGCATCATTCCACTAATCTATGTGGCCCCCATCGCCTCCTCCCCATCTGCTGGCACTAGTGTGGATGACACGTGGTGCAGAGTGGTGACCTCACACTAGGTGACCAACCTGCCATAAGTCTTCATGTGGGCCAGAGCCTGGTCCTCAAGCTGGTCACTGTTGGATGCAGCACTCAAGGGGCGATGGTTTTCATCACTAGCAGCAAAGAATGAAGCTCTCTGGACTGGAAAGGAGACAAGAAACCATTCAGTATTTTGGAATCATCTGCGGGGCCCTACCTATCAAGTCAACAAATAGCCACACTGACAGTCTTCTCGTCAATGTGCTGGGAAGGATCAGAACCCTCATAGAAAAAAATTATTCTGTGTTCAGCTCTTACAGGATAGTAGCACTGTAATTTCCCTTTAAAAACTAGTTGTTGTGAATCAATTTTTAGTCTTCCTTTTCTCTTGCTCATCAAAGTAGCATTCTGTTAAATGTTTCCCTGGAAACCAGCCTTGTGCCAAACTTCTAGACAAAGCCTTTCCACTCAGTGATGTTATAGAGTGCATTAAAGAGCTGGTATTGAGCTTCTTGAGACTTGAAGTATGTTTTCCATAAGACGCCTAGACAGCTTGGGCTTGAACCTAAGTGCACACCAGGTGTGCTTCAAAATATAACAATTTAAAACATGAGCCAAAAAAACAAAATCAAATTTAAGAAAACCTCTCATTAGAAACACAAAACTTCTACCATTTCATATATAGGAGAGTGACCAACAAAATAAAATTCAAAATCAAATTAGTACTGGGAAATTGCTATCAGCTAAAATGGGGGGGTGGGGGGAGGGGCGGGGGGCGGATTCCTTGTTGACTGCTTCATGGTTGCTCAACTTCTGAATTCTGTGGTCTAATCAACTTCTGATAATGGCAGCTTGAATGAATAGCCACTTTTAATTCTTTAGGAGCAATAACAACATTTGAAATCCCCCAAACACAGCATCAGCTATCATCCTCATTTTATAAAGAACTACTCTTAACACCAAAAAATTTGGAGTGATAATCTTAGTGTATTCCAGTAAAGGCCCCTGACAACTGTATGTCAACACACAAGATAGCACTCCTTTAGTGTTTCCTATTTCAGCAAACCAGCTCAGCACAGTGCAAGGCCCTGCATTTAAGAACCCCCAGCCTGGAGCAAGAACACAGCCGGTGTTTTCTGCAGACCGAAAATGTGCTGCCACCCATGGGAGAGATGAATGAGAAGGGCAAAGGGAGCCCCCAACATTTGTCAGGACCGGGTCCTAACAGACCCAACTGTGCACTTAGCAATGATGCCTTTACGATGTGATGGGAGACCGTGTTCTTTTCAGCCAGCTGACAGCTGGGATTCCATGAGTGCCCACCCTGCCTGTGTATGTTTCGAATTCCTATGCAGAAGAAACGCCAGGTTCCATCTGATTAAAACAGATGAGGCGTGCCAAGCTGAATGCTCAGGAACTGTTAGCTCAGCTCATTTCCGGCTGTGCTAGTGAAGAGCGTGTGCTGTCCGTGTGTCCAAACAACACTTGCACTGCCTACACCTCTGTGTCACCCTGTCAGGTCCTGAGCTGGGCGCTTGGGTCCTCAATGCACTCACCCTCATAGGCCTTGGCAGCATCCACCAAGTTTGACCAGTCCAAATCCGCAGCAGCATCAGGCAGGGGCATCAGGCCCGGGTCAGGCATGGGCCTGCGGGTTTCCTGGACGTCAGTGAGGGAGCTGTCTGAGGCCGAGAACTCTCCTGCAGGACGAGACGAGGGATGAGGTACTTCTCGGGCCCACAGGACAACCCCTCAAGAGCTTACTCATTTCCTGTTCCCATCGTAGATCTGAAAGTCATTCGTTACCTAGAAATCAATTTCTAGCCTAGCAGGCCATTAGCTGAGATGAACGACAAACTAGCTGGCTTCCTGCAGTCTTAAATCATTTTTTTAATAACCTCCCACCATCTCATTTCTAGTAGTGTGAGTCATAGAAAAGTTAGTTTTGCACCAAGGCAACACGTCTGCTGGTGTGGGAGCTCCTTGTCTACAGTGGGTTCCAGGGCAGCTCCAGCGTCTCCCTTTCCCTTACAGAGTGAAAGGATTCAAAGTAGATAAGGAGGCCTTCCCCTTCCAAGGACAGGATACGCAACTCCTGGGGTTTGGATTATAGCAGTCCAACCTCCTGAGCCTCTTCTAAGGTAACCATACTTAAATACAAATATTAAGTCATCGTAACAACTAGCCTTTGCTTAGCCTGGGGCAGGGAGGAACGGAGCAACGAGCCACTCTCAGCTGTATGAGGGCACAGTGCTCCTGCTCAAGTTCATGTCAGTGGAGAACAGGCAGGGAGGGCTGGTGGGCTCAGGAAATGTAAATACTCTCAACAGGGCAGAGAGAAGGGCCACTCTCATAATGTGACTATAGCACTAAAATCCATGCAAACACAGAGCCAAAGGTGAGATACTCAGTTAGAATCTGTAAGCAGCTAGAAACACCTGCTTACAAGGAGTTAAAAACTGTCATCATTATGAGAGCCTGGTAAACCAGAGTATATTTAGTGCTTGTTTTCCCTTTCAAATGACATAAAGAACTGCTCTGGAAGTGCAGCTGCCAGTTATTAATGTGCTTAAAATTAGCAAACTTATGAGTAAATGGAAATCAACAAATACTGCCGGATATTAAATGCTCAGTTCTATTTAAACTCGCCCCCACCAAGGGTAAGTAGGTGGGACAATTTTACTTGTCACTCACAGCCCTTCTGCCCTTTGATCTCTGGGGCTCAGATTTCCATTTGGGGAGAGAACAAGTCAGCCCTCCTCATCGCCCAAACACATTTCAGTGGCTTTCACACCAAACAAGGCCAGGGCTGAGGGATCAGGCCAACAAGGATTGCTCAGGTTAGGACGAGGGGTCAGCGCGCTGCTGCCTGACTTTCAGGAAAAAGGTGAGCTCAGAGCGGGCAGCTCATTCCTTCCCTTCCTGCGGGCCGCGCCTTTAACCCCAGCCTTCCTCTGCTGAACAGACTGTCTGTGCAGAGTGCTCTGGCCGCTCGCTTAGAAGGTAAGCTTGTAGAACACAGGGCCCACTTTGACATGACACATGCAGAGAAGCCTTCATAAGGGTTTATTTTTATTGCTGCAAAATTAAAAAAAAAAATAAAGTGCGGGGTAAGTGAGAGAAGCATTCAAGGTAGGCAGGAAGTTGTAGAAGCAATGGAATTCAGAAATGTGTGGCCCCAAGGTGGGGACAAAAAGGGAAAAGAGGTTTCTGGCATATTAAGTCACTAACAGGAAGTCTTTTCCGAGAGTCTGGATGGTAAAAAGTGGACATTTATGTCTCAATTTTAGTTACGGTATTTGTGTGTGCGGGGGGTAACCTTCTGGAGCAAAGAGAAACCAGATTGAAGTTGCATTTGGATGAGGGAGAGGGAAAGGGAGGCTGGTATGACCCTTGAGTGATGCCTACCATGGGTGAAAAGGGGAGAAAGGGAACAGTGAGTAGGATGAGATGATGGAGGAATATTCATAACAGTAGGTTGAGAGCTCACAAATAATGCAGGGAGAAAGCAAGTTAGGCAAGTAGCAGATTTAAAGAAAATACTGTTCTGAGAGGCAGCAGAAGGGAAAGAAATGGGGGTATGAATGGGCCTACAATTCCCAGAAAATAAAGAGAGACAGAAGGAAAGTGGGGTTATAGGTGGGTGTATAATAACCAAGCAGAAACACAGCCTGCATAATAGGTATGTGCTGTGCTGGGTCATAGCAGGGGGGTCATAGCAGGGAGCTCATAGCAGGGAGGGCAGGTACAAAGCACAACCCTGGAATGGAGTTGGACAGAGAGAGGAGAAAGGAAAATAAACTTAAATCCATAGTCACAGACTATGGCTCTTAATAAAATTGGGATCTAGTTGGGTCACAGAATAGCCAAAGGCAAGAACATGGCAGTGCCTCACCCTTTTCCTAAAATAATACTTGCTTGCTCACTGAGTGAATGAAAGAATCAATAGACGAGTGGTCAACACCAGAGGCAATAGCCTCACATCCTTGGAAAGACAAAGAACAATTGCAAGCATAGGTTCTTAAGGTAACTGGAGGGAACCAGTAGCTACAATCTCTAAGATTTAACTAATCTAGTCTTAGCCAAATTTACCCAGTTATAGGCTGGTCAAAGTACGAATTCCGAAAATACACCTTTGTATTCAAATTCAACAGGTCTTGGGGAAGGTCAGGAAATCTGTATTTTTATCCTAGATCTAATGCCCTGCATCCAGTGCCCTGGTTTTTGTGGCTGCCACTTGAGGGACATCCCTTGAGTGCCTGGCTCTGGTGGCCAGGAGGACTTGCATTCCTAGGTTTCATAGGACTGTTGTAATCAGAGAGAGAGAGTTTTTGGCATCATATCACCACAAAGACACTGCTCAGACAGCAGATTGACACAAACACCAGTCTTTCCGTGAAAGAAGGTTATTTGCTTATTCTAGAGGTCTGGCCGAGGGGCAAGCTTCAGGTTTGGCATTAAACTAGGGGCAGGTCTATGAAGGGGCTCTCAGGAAACAGAAGCCAGTGGATGCCATCTTTGCTCTCTTCCTCTGCCTCATTCCAGCTCACCAGTATCTCCCAGAAAGAAGCTGATATACTCCTCTGGCACCCTGATTTTGTGACACCTGTAGATTGCCTGGTGCTGATAACGAGCAGGGCTTATGGCTGTGGTCCCACAAGACTATATATATTTGAATACTTTAAAAGCTGCTGCCAGAGGATCTGGCATCCTTCCAGTCAGCCTGAATCTAGGTCCTGACTGAGATCCTCCCCTCTCAACTGACAGGTCCTCACACACTTCAACTGGGGAGTCACTAGAAGTAAAGTTGGTTGTTTGTACATCACAAAGGCTTGAGAGAAAAGCAAGACTAGGGTAGGGAAAAACGATAAAATTCATTCTTACATGAGGCCACACCTTGAAGACAGGGAGGAGGCAGTTTGTCTAATGCATCGGAAGCAATACAGAGAGTCAAGGCAATGAAGAAAGAAATACATGGGAGGGCTGGGATGGCTCAGCGGGTTGAGCGCTCGCTTTGGGGCCCTGGGGACCGAGGATCGAATCCCGACCCCGGCCCATGTGGACCCACATGCTGAGCTGGGGTGTGGCTCCAGTTCAGTTCTTGCCGGGACCTATGTGGGAGGCTCCCAGCCCGGTTCCTGCCCTGCGCGGCCCTGTGCCCACCTGTGGAGTGAAACTATATGGAAAACTAATGTCAACTATGGAGACTGTTCTGGGCCCTCCCCCTTCTCTCTGTCTCTCTCTGTCTCTGTCCCACTTACATAAATGGATCAATCAGACAGAAAATCAATGAGGAAACATTGGCCTTAAATGATACATTAGAGCAGATAAACTTAACAAACATATTAAAAAAATATCCAAAAGCAACAGAATACGCATTCTTCTCAGGCATACATGGAACATTATCCAACATAGATTGTATCTTAGGCTAAAAAACAAGTTTTAATGATTTAAAAAACTGGAATCATGTCAATCATCTCTCCCCACCACAATGGTATGAAACTTGAAATTAATTACAAGAAGAAAACAAAAATTCACAAATATGTGTAATTTAAACAACATGCTACTGAATAACCAATGAATAAGAGAAGAATCAAAAGGGAAATAAAAAAAATATCATGAGACAAATGAAAATGGAAATACAACATACCAAAACTTATGGGATGCAGACAAAGTATTTCTTTTTTTTTTTTTTTTTCTTTTTTGTATTTATAGAGAGTAATTATTTTATCTTCAGTGCATATTTATTTCTATTTTACTTTTGACAGATAGAGAGAGAGACAGAGACAGAGACAGCTAGAGAACCGAACTGTGGGAACTCCCCAGTTCAGCATGTGGGTCCTGCCTGGGCCGGAGCCGGGATTCGATCCTCGGTCCTCGGGGCCTCAAAGTGAGCGCTCAACCCGCTGAGCCGTTCCGGCTTTTCCCAGACAAAGTATTTCTAGGAGGAAAGTTCATCTTTATAAATGCCTACATTAGGAAACAAGAAAAATCTAAAAGGGGTATAAGGAAGGGAGGAAAGGTATTTTAGTAGATGGTTATGGGAAAAAAACTGATTATGGATGGTGGGCTCATGATGC
>PVKE010007732.1:0-49738 GCA_004027555.1 Craseonycteris thonglongyai
GGAGGGCCCAGAGCAGTCTCCATAGTTGTACATCATTAGTTGTGACATTGTTTCATTCCACACAGGCAGATGTGGGGCCACACGGGGCAGGAACCGAATTGGGGACTTCCTGTATGGGAGGCAAGAACCTTCCCCACTATGCCATCCTGATGGTTACCAGTTGCACTACAGTTCAGCTATGGGTTTGCACTGGCTGGGGTCAGGATTTGATCCCCGGACTCTGCAAGGCAACTGCTCAACCTGAGCTATCCTGGCATCCTCAACTGTGTGTTTCTTAAAACTCCCCTAGGCCCTATTCTTCTGCCTTCCCAGGAGCCAGCCAATACTTTCCTTGTAATGCTGCTCACACTGGTTCAGTTTAGAGTTCCTGGTCAGCACTTCCTTCTTTAATAACCCTTTTCCCACTTAGAAAAAAAAGTGCAGCTCGCTGCCATATTTAATTTTACATGGTTTTCAATGCAAAAATTATAAAATATAAAAACTATTCTTGGAGTTATTTCTAAACAGAACTTGTCTCTAATCCTAATATAAGAGAAATGTAGGTGGTGTGGTAAATGTAAAAGTGTGGAACTTTGGGGGTGAGGTTAGGACTGTGACCTGTGAGTGAGCTCGGGGTAAACACTGCAGGCACCAACAGGAACAAAGTTAACTGGCTGCCAGCTCCTTGCACCTGGCTGTTCCTGCTGTGTGTTCCTATAGCTGTCACCCTGACCGCTCTCTCCTTCTCAGCTGGCCCAAACACCTAGCCTCCTTCCACCCAGGAGCCCCTGGGGACTTGTGTCATGCTCACCCCTTGACACACACACACACCCCTCCCCTCTCATGATTTCAGAGGATGGTCATGGAAGATGGCTGCCTCTGGGCGAGGCCGCAGAGGCGGGGAGAACCTCATCTCTGTTAGATGTACACGGCTGAGAGAGAAATGGGAGGGCGGAGGAGCAGCGGGTCATTGGAGAAAACTCAGCAGATGTGGTGATTCAGGCCCTGCTCCACATGGTGCCTCTGTCTGGTCCACGAAAGTGCCCACTTTGGCCCTGGTTGTCCAGTGCTTTGCCAAGTGGGCCCTGCCTGCCCTGACGAATTCCTTAACACAGTGTCAGCAAGTCACACCAGAACAAGAATTTAACTAAGTTTAAATCAGAGACTCATAATTCTTAGAGTTGAAAGCAACCTTAGAAGTCATCTGTCGCCACATACTTTATTTTGCAAAAAAGGAAATGGAGGCCAGATAGGTTAAGTGATTTGCTCAAGATCCTTCACTGAGAAGCAGGACAGAGCTAGAGCTTGGATCTCCTCACTCCCCATTCAGTGTTTGTGCTATATCTTGAACTCCTTCCTGCCTTATCACGCCTGGGCTTGTGCGAGGAGGGGTGGCATTCCTAAAAGCAAGACCAATGCTAGAAAAGCCCACACACCATTATGCCTGGATCCTCGTTAGGCTGAACGAGCCAGCCCTGGCTTCAAATCCTAGCTCTTCCATCTACCAGCTCTGTGATTTGGGCCAGTTCACTTCAGTATCTTTATCTACAAAAATGGGAATAAAACTTGATTGGTCAGGCTGAACTAACGTTAACATACTAGCATTGAGGCAAGAATGAAGTGATGTCACCTGAGGAAACATGCAACTGAATTTCCTGTTACGCAGTCAACAAATACTAATCATCCCTTCTTCATCTCTCAAAAAATGAGCCCCTGCATTCTTTTTTTTCACAAGTAATTGATATTTAGAAACAAGGAAAGATGTCACAGACATTTGAAACCACATATTTTGTAATTATTTGCTATCAGCAGCTCCCACATATGGAAATAATCCCTTTGAATGTAACAGTCTCGTGAGTAGTCTGAGGCAAAGGATACCTCACATCAGTAAAGCGTTTAGATTGATTTCTCTTTATATACCCATTGAAGACAAGCAAGTATATCGCTATTACCAAGTTTTAGGGTTAGGTGACCCATAGATACATGTAGCTAAGTATATTAATGTCATGATGCCATGTGATTTTAATACAATATTTTTTTTCCCTTTTTAAAAAAATTAGTTTTTATGACTATGCATGCAAAGTCAACGAAGAGAGTTTGGACAGGATTCTTAAAGATCGGAGAAAGGTATGTTTTATTTGCTGCCCATTCTCATTTGGAAATCACTCCTTATCTCATCACCCAAGCTTAAAGACAGAAAGAAATGGAAATGGAAAAATGCAACTCAGTGTTAATAAATGAGTGTTCTGTTACCTTGAGTAGCTTTTAAAGGTAAATGACAGGTGTAAGACAATGTTTACAATATAGCAATAGATAAAAATACATATTTATAGTATGATTCCATTATGTAAAAATCAGATTGGAAGAATAAAAAATTAACTATAATCTGAAAATTAACAGTAGTTGAGTTGACTCTGGGTAGTTCTATCTTTCTATTTTGTCATTTAAAAAATAATTTTGTAAATATCTAATACACAAATTAATTAATAATTTTTACCTTGGTACCTAAATCCCCCCCCAAAATAGACTAGTTATTAAACTTACTTGAAGAAAAAAAGAAGCAATGAAATTTTTCAACTTGTCAAAAGAACACAAAATGCCTGTTTAGAAGTATGTATTATAAAAAAGCTGTTATGGGGCTACCTGTGGGTTAACGTAGTCATGGCAGGGTGGGCCCTGGCCCTGAAAACAGGCATCGGGAGTACAGGTGCAGTGTCTAGGCCGTGTGAGCCTCAGTACCACCATCAGGTGTGAAAGCAGAGAGAAAAGCAGGTCAGACGACAGGAAAACGGGAAGTGTAGGGGACAGGTGGGAAGAAAGGACAGATGGCTTTGCGGGTGATGACAGGCCCAGGAGGTACTCAGTATCAGCGGAGTCTGACTCAGTCGCCTGCCCAGCTGGGAAAGGGCCTCAGAGCAGCCACAGGCTTCCTGGCCCTGCCCGCTTGGTTGCCTAAGAGCGCACATTCTGGACTCTCATTAGTGTGTCCTTCCTCTCCCTGCCACTGCCCTACCTCCCGTCCCACTTCTTTTCATATTTTAGATAAGGAAGCTTTATTATCCTTTCTAAAACTAAAATGTGTTCTGTGATAATTTTTATTGGAGCACAGTTTTCTAGAGCACTCACTATAAAAAGTATCAGGAAGTATTTTTTTTTAAATAGATGAAAAAAATTAAAGTGGGAAAAATGAATAAAGACCATCAAGAGGAAATTCACAAAAGAAAACCAAAATCTACAAATGGCCAAGAAATAGATGAAAAGATGTTTAACCTTTCAAGTGCAAGTTGGAATACGGTGACACTATATTTTTGCCCATCAGATTGGCAAAGCCTAGGACTGTTAATATCCAGAGTTGGCAAGGCTGTGGGGAATGGGGAAGCTATGGTAGGTGGGAAAGTAAGTTGATACAGATAGAAGGAGGGTTTTGCAGAAGCAATTTTAAATATGGGGTGCCACCTCTAGGGATCTGGCCCAAGTAAGTAATGACATTTAGGCACAACGTTATGGAAAAATGACATTATTAACCACTTTAATTTTGTGCCAGGCCATGTTCTAAGCACTTTCCAGGTGTTGACACGTTTAATCCATGCAATAGCCCTATGAGGTGAGTTGCCGTTACTATCATCCCATTTTGCGATTGAGGCAACTAAGGTTAAGGCTGTGGGCCAATAATGGTGGAGCCAAGGCTTAATCCCAGCAATCTGGCCTCTTAATCCAGTGTACAGGGATGTTTGTTGCTTCTTTGCTTAATAGTGAGAATCTTGAGAGCAATCTAAACATCCACCAGCTGGCAATGATCATTTTTCTTCATGGCCCAAACATAGCTATCAGAAATGTGCTTTTCAGCACCAGTGACCTAGTTTTTCCATAGCCTTACAATTAGCTTGCTAGCTCTAAAAGGTAGACACATTGGGGGAAGCTGGGATGGCTCAGTGGGTTAAGCGCTCACCTTGTAGCACCGGGGACCGAGGATCGAATCCCGGTCCCGGCCCGTGCGGACCCATATGCTGAACTGGGGAGTTCCCTCAGTTCAGTTCTCTCTCTCTCTCTCTCTCTCTCTCTCTCTCTCTCTCTCTGTCAAAACCAATAAAAAATAAATAAATAAATAAACTGTACTTAAAAAATCAATTCTAAAAGGTAGACACATAGATGTCACCAATGTGAATTAATTTGGCATCTTCCATTGATCAGAACGGTGGGGCATCCTTTTTAGCAAAATATTAAATGAGTAAGTTGATTACTATTAGTTGATATGTAAAATAAATTTGTAAGTTACCCCGGTTCTCAGAAAATACAAGTAGAACAGTTAGAATTGGCATAAGTAAAAAGCACACTTACCCGGTAACCACTTGCTAGAGTCTGTTAATCAGTGAATGTTTCATGAGAGGAGCCAATGTGCTAAGCAATGCTCAGGTCTTTGCCAGGATACAGAGGGCAAATGAGACGCCCCCGTCAGCCCACAAACTCCAACGTTAAATATAGAGTCCTGAGACTTCGAGTTTAATATGTCATGTTCTAATAAGAGAGCAATAGCTCTAGCCAGTCGATAGTTTTTCTTATCCGTTTTCTTAAAGGAAAACTATTCACTTTTTATGACTGCCATTGTATGACTAATGTGGAATTCTGAAGTTAGTGTACAGGGAGAGAAGACAGATTCCAGATCTTGGCTATTACTGGCTATTACTAGCTCTGTGACTTTGAACAAAACATTTCTTTTACAACATTTATACTGTCTGAAATGCTTGGGTTTTCTTTTATTTAAGGAATATTAGAATTAGTTGCTTTAATACAATGGGAAGTCATGCTTTATGTTCGTTGGTACTCCCTGAAGGCAGGCACTGTTTCTCTGTTCCCTGTCGCTCCTTGCAGTGATAGGAAGTCAGTGGAGAAAACAGTGCTCACATCCCAGAGCTGTCGTGATAGTGAAAATATTTGTGTCATCATTAGCGGGGGCCTGGCACAGGGGCTCTGCAGAGGTTGGTTCACTTCCTTCCTATGTGGAAGTGTCAACACGTAATCTAAATTTACTGCTAATTTTAATGACACTAACAATTTTAAACTACTGGTACTTGACTTCTTACAACAAGTTTTTTTCAAAGAAAGAAGCTATATAAGATTATTCTTCTAATAAAGAATTAAGTTAGTTTTCTCTCCAACAAGGATTTCTAAACTTCGGTATGCACAAGAAAGAACTCAAGGAACTTACCTTAAATTCAGTCTCCTGGCTATTCCCTTAGCAGTTCCGATTCTGCAGGGTTGGGTGGGGCCCAGGAGCAGTTTAGCAAGCTTCCAGCTGTCTCTTAGGTCACCTTCCAGATGTCCAGCAGATCACATTATGAGAACTATTTTAACAGAGAACAAAGCAGTTTCATTCCCTTAGCCAGGTTCATTAATGTATAGCTGGAACCTGCAAAGCTAACCTTTATAAGTTATTGCAGAGAGGTATAATTGCCATGCAGTAAACTGCACACGCTTATAGCATGTACTTTGCAAGTTCTGATACATGTATGCACCCATGAAACCATCATCATCATAAGATAGTGACCATATCTGTCACTGCAGTCTCTGTGGGCCCTTTTCTGATCCCTCCTCCTCAGCCCTCCTCGTCAGCCACTGATCTGCTTGGTCTGCTTTATGTCACTATAAACTATGTTCTAGAATTTTCTGTGACCAGAATCCTATAGCCTATACTATTTTTTTTCTTTTTTCTTTTGGCCGGGCTTCTTTTCCTCAGCATGATTATTTTGGAATTCATCTGTATTGTTGTATGTATCAGTAGTTCCTTTTTATTACCAAGTAGGAGTCTAGAGTGTGGTTGCACCACAGCTTACTCACCCCTTCATATTGCTGGTCACCTCGGTGGTTTTTCGTTTTGAGCTATTGTGCATAAAGCGGCTATTGATATTTTTGCACAAGTGTCTGTGTTGCTATGTGCAGAACTAAACTTGTAAGACTTAACTTGTAGCACTCTTTTTCTGCAGAAAGTGATCGGGTGGTATAGATTCCGGCGCAACACACAGCAGCAGATGTCATACAGGGAGCAGGTCCTGCACAAGCAGCTCACCCGCGTCCTTGGGGCGCCTGACCTCGTCTTCCTCCTCTTCAGCTTCATCTCCACCGCCAACAATTCCACTCATGCTTTAGAATACGTCCTCTTTAGACCGAATCGGAGGTAAAGGAAGCATCCCCACCAGCCTCACGTACACGGGAAAGATGTTCGTACAAGTAACTGGGACTTATGACTTTGAAAATGTGCATTTTATAGTATCTTTTTAAAAAAGCTTTGATAATTCTCTTTTAGCTAGTTTTCTTTGTAGGAAAGGTATTTTCCTGTCAGTTATATAAATTTAAATTGTTTTTGAATCAAGAAATATTAGCAAGACATGTTAATTGTGCCTAAATACTTATAGGAATGAACATCTGGAAATCATCATTTGCTTCTCCATAATCCATTATGTAGGAATACAGTTTTATTGCTCTGGAAGTCTGATTGTAATTTTAAAACATCAATTTCAAAGACAGAATTGTAAAATTGATCCACCTGCTGGTTAATGAGGGTTTTGCATTGTGAACTTGTTAAAGCAAAAATAAAAAAATAATCCTGTGATCACAGTGTCTGTTGTAAACAACAGAAAGGTTTCCCTCTGGAAGTATGCTTGTAGTAGAATAAATTGGCGTCAGTGAAAGTCATTATTTTTAAATAGCCATTTGTAAGATTTCATTAATTAAGCAGTAGCTATTTCTTGAGCAGTTACCACCTCCTCCATACTCTGTCAGTCACTGTGGGAGTGCAGAAAACATATAAGAAATGACCTCTGCCCTCGAGGAGTTTACAGTCGAGTTTCTGCTTGCAGGGAAGGGCAGCAATCGCTGATTCGTGCATCCTTGGTTGTCTGTGGAAGTAGGTGCTTCGTGAGACCTCCTGTTAGGTTGCCGGTGCAGACTTGCACTCCTGTTGCCAAAACCCATTCTTGGGGCAGAGCAGTGCTTTGAGCATGATCTTTCTCACTCTTCCCCACAGGTATAATCAAAGGATATCCCTTGCTATTCCCAACCTAGGCAATACCAGCCAGCAGGAGTATAAAGTGTCTTCAGTGCCAAATACTTCTCAGAGTTATGCCAAAGTTATTAAAGAGCATGGGTAAGTGGGAAGGTAAAATGAGCGCTCTTTCTTTTGTTAATATTTGAAAGGTTTATGAGAAATGTGAAATCGAGTTTGATATGACTGAAGTTGGAAATTAGTGAGATCATTCTGTAGACCACCACCACTATATATCTAAATTTTATTCTTATTGAAGAGTTTACTTTTACTACCGTTACTTTTTTTTAATCACTTGCCACAATTTTTTTGTAAATGATATAAAATTTTGGGTAGGGTATGTGTATTTCTGATGTTCTAAAAACTATCTGTAGTCACTATAAAATGGATAGCTTTTTATTACATTTAAATGGTCTTAGTCACGTGGGTTCTTTATTCTTTCTCTTTTATAGTTTTAGTAGTGTGAGCATTATTGCTGAGACATTGTCACCTGGGAGTTGCAGCATTAAGTATTAGATGAAGGCAGAAGTGAGAGGAGAATGCCTTTCAGGCTTATAGCAGTGTAATAACTTTGTGACATCTTTTTTGTCTTCTAGTACTGACTTTTTTGACAAGGATGGAGTAATGAAAGACATCAGGGCGATTTATCAGGTTTACAATGCACTTCAAGAGAAAGTGCAGGTAATTAATTGGTTTTCTAATTTTCATCTTATTTGTATTGCCCACGTGCTTTTAATTCTACGTTAAGTTTTAGTAATCTCCCAGACGACAACTGAATTGTGGTCCACAGTCAGATGTCTAGAGTAGTTATTCACGGCAGCCTGCAAAAAAGCCTGTCTCACGCATTGTGTGCCTGAAGTACAGTATTAATATTACCATTTTCAGTACTGGCAACCCCATTTATAACAGTGTTTTTCTAGGGAAGTGTATTCGTGTTAAAATAAGAGTTGTAAGAGCACATCTATTTCGTCAGTTGTGCGCTAAGTAGAGACTAGGCCCCAAATCAGTGCGGCCCTGCTTGCTGCCTCTAGTTCACTCACTTTGCCCCCAGTGCCTCCCTCAAGTGTGTGTGTGGGGGGTGGGGGTGGGGGAGGGTGTCATAGGGAGCCTGCTCATTCTTAGTCATTTATGCAACAAATATTTATAGAAACATCTCCTTGGAGCCAGCTACTGAGCTAAGTGCTAGCAGTACTTTCCTATGCGTTTTTCATCATCCCTGATGTGTTCTTAGAAGTAATTTGTTCTAAAACCCTAAGAACTAAAGAGGCTTTGAGGACAAGAGGAAAGTGATGGAGCTGAAGAAGCCCTCCCAGGACAGGTCTCGCTTTGGGGAAGAAGGCCCGGAGGAATGAGGGAGGAATGAAGGCAGCCACTGAGAAAGAGGAAAGCAGCCCAAGTTCAGCCTGGGGCAAAAGCAGAAGTCATCCAACAGGCAGTTTCCAGGGTTAGTGTCTGAATCAGGGTACAGGGAGCAGCACAGGGAACATTATACAGGCTCACTGGTGACCGGCCTACTTCCCGGAGCTTTCTGGTATTTCAGCTATGGGAGGAAAGTGCAGTGAGAAACAGCATTCTGTCCTTAATCGATGACCATGCTCTATTTAGACCATCAGCACTGTCTAACGGACTTCAACGTGGCTTTTACCCATTTCATTGCCAGTTGAGTAAGGCTTTCTCTGAAAACACCAGTCTCACATTCGGGTCACATATGACTGGTTAAACTTACATAGATGTAAGCTGCTATCTTGTATTAAATCTTGACTCTGAAACTTTTTTTTCCGGCTTTCCCTAATTATAGGTATTTTCTGTTAAATAAATATTTTTGTGTCATCTGACGTGTGATAGTTGGTTATAAATAAAAGTTGAAAGCACCTCATTCCTGCCTATCAAAAGTTCTCGTCCCTGCAGTGCTGGTCTCTTGAACCTTTATGGTTTTGTTTACCTTCCGGGTCTGCTTGTTAACTTTGTAAAGCCCCTGGGCTTTCCTTAGGCTGATTCCTAGTCAATGCTGTATTTATGACTACCTAGCTCATGGATTTGAAACTAATTGTTCTTGTTGTCATTTTTCCCTCAGGCAGTGTGTGCAGATGTAGAAAAGAGTGAGCGAGTTGTTGAGTCTTGTCAGGCAGAAGTGAACAAATTAAGAAGACAAATCACTCAGAGGAAAAATGAAAAGGAACAAGAAAGAAGTGAGTTTCCTATTAATTTTACCACTCAGTATCAGGGTAATGTCTGGTTTTAAGTGTCAAATTGTACAATAAATTACATGAATTTTTCTATGCTTAGTGAGCCCCAAGTTAGGCCATTGGGGCTTGGTATTCACTTGTCTTCAAGCTTTTCCAGAAGAGAAATGCTATTTTGTTTTGTTTTTTCGTGGCATCCTTCTCAAGTCTCTGAAACTAGAGACAAAAGAAGACCAGCGGTAGGAAGGCTGAAGCAAGTTAGGACACGTCAAAGAAGTGATTGATGCAGACTTGTGCACGGCTGACTCCTGAGGGCCTGCCTCGCACGTAGGGACTGGGCCCTGCGTTCATCATAGCCACATAGAGGCGCCACTTAAAATTCTTTTAACTTTACGTTTGATTCATAGTCGGTCACAACAAAAGCTTTAAATGCCTGTTTATTGGAAGCTGTGGATGAATGGATGCCATCATACTAAGGGTATGAACTGGCTGGTTGAATGAGAATTAGGCCCAAGAATCTATTATGCATGGTAACAGACATGTTAGCTATAATGCCACCAGATTTAACACTTGTAAATAAAATGTATAAAATGTATGGGAAATAATATCAAGTGTAAAAGACGGGGTGTGGCTAACCATTTCTTTTTTTTTTTTTTTTTTAAAGATTTATTTTATTGATTTTTGACAGAGAGAAGCAGAGACAGAGAGAGACAGAGAGAAGGGGGAGGGCCCAGAGCAGTCTCCATAGTTGACATTAGTGTTCCATATAGTTTCACTCCACAGGCGGGCACAGGGCTGCGCAGGGCATGTGGGTCCACATGGGCTGAGGCCGGGACTCGATCCTCCGTCCCCGGGGTTTCAAAGCGAATGCTTAACCCGCTGAGCCATCCCAGCTTTCCCACCATTTCTAATTTAATAAGAATATTTGCAGACTATTTCCAGGTAAATGATGTCTCATTTATTTCTACTATTACAGTTTTCTAGAAATAATAAGGAATGCAGACAGGGATTTATGCTCAAGAATGCTGATCACAACTTTACAACCCTACATGGTGGGATATTGTATAGCCATTGAAGTGAATTTTTAAGGACATGGGATAAAGCCCAATATATAATCTTAAGTAAAAATACTAGGATGTAAAGTGGTATAAATATAAACATGATTCAGCTATGTTTAAAAAAAAAATTTGGGGGACGCTGGGATGGCTCAGTGGGTTAAGTGCTCACTTTGTAGCCCCGGGGACCGAGGATCGAATCCCTGCCCGTTTCGTGTGGACCCATATGCTGAACTGGGGAGTGCCCCCACTTCAGTTCTCACCAGGGTGAGACCCTGGCCCAGTTCCTGCCCTGTGCAGCCCCGCGCCCACCTGTGAAATGAAACTATGTGAAAAAACCAACGATGTGCAACTATGGAGACTGTTCTGGGCCCTCCCCCTTCTCTCTGTCTCTGTCTCTGTATCTCTCTCTCTCTGTCAAAAACAATAAAACCGTAAAAAAAAAATTATATATCACCTATATCTATAGGCTGTCCAGAAAAAAACCTAGTCATTGTCAATATAACGAGAACAGTTACATGGCTGGATGCTTTTTCAATAGCCCTTGTATACACACACACACACAAGGCTGGATAATAAAGGTGGAGTTTAGGAAAGAAGTGAGGGACATGATACCTAACATTTATGGGTTTTTTTTGTTTGTTTTTGTTTTTTTTTTAAATATTTTCTTAATGTTTTTTTTTTCTTTTTCTTCTTAATATATTTTTATTTATTTATTTTTATTTTTGACGGAGAGAGAGAGAGAGAGAGATACAGAGAGAGACCTGAACTGGGGGAGCTCCCTGTTCAGCACATGGGTCCGCACGGGCTGGGGCCGGGACTCGATCCTCGGTCCCCGGCGCTGCAAAGTGAGCGCTTAACCCACTGAGCCATCCCGGCTTCCCCATACATTTATGTTTTTTAACCCCAACTCTTGTTCTGTCTTCATCAAAATTCTGTTACCTGGGTGATAGAATTGTGGTTGATTTTAAGTTTTTTTATTCCTTCCTAAATGTTGTAAGAGTATGTAAACGTATTTTTAAAAACTTAAAGGCTATAGACTCAGATATGAGGCTGTTTCAGAGCATTTGTAAAAACATGGTGAAATATGGTCTAGGACCTAGAAAGCCAGCCAGCTAACAAAGGGCTATTTTAAGGAAAAGGAGTACATGGGGTCTGTCAGACGAAATCCAGCCATAAATGCCTCTGTTTTTCATATTACATGTCTGGATACTTTCCAGACAGCCTTCTAGATGTGTATTGCAGTAGGTACTTGTAAAGAAGTGTGTGTTTTGTTTTTTTTTAAGATTTATTTTTATTGTTTTTGACAGAGAGAGAGAGAGACAGATACAGAGACAGAGACAGAGAAGGGGGAGGGCCCAGAACAGTCTCCATAGTTGCACATCGTTGGTTTTTCCACATAGTTTCGTTCCACAGGTGGGCGTGGGGCTGCACAGGGCAGGAACTGGGCCGGGGTCTCACCCCGGTGAGAACTGAAGTGGGGGCACTCCCCAGTTCAGCATATGGGCCCACTCACTCAGGCCGGGGCTGGGATTCGACCCTCGGTCCCTAGGGCTGTAAAGTGAGCACTTAACCCACTGAGCCATCCTGGCTTTCCCAGTAGTGTGTTTTTTGATGTGAGGTTTGCCAAGGAAAAAACTCATGTTCAAATGACTTCCAAGGATGCTAAGGACTATTTATTTCATTTTCTGTCCCCACAGTATGTGAGTGGAGCAGCATCAGGTGAGGGGTTTTGAGTTAAATAGCACAAGATTTGGGATTAAAAGGCCTGCACTTTGAGTATCAGGCCCCCTTCTTGCTGTTCAGTTAGCTTTATGAACTCTGGTTTATTTGCTTGTGAAATGGAAACAATAGTATTAATAATGATGATAATACTATTTCAGAGGGCCGTTTTGAGGCTTAAATAAATGAATGTGTAGAAAAATATTTTGTAAATTATGAAGTACTATGCAAATAAAAAAATTAAAAAGCAGTAGCTAATGAGAAGCTTTGGAAGTGGAAGGTTAAGAGATTGTTGAACTATCTGGTGCACTGTGAAGACAGGTAGAAATTGCCGGATCGAAACAAATGCTGGGAGTGGAAAAAAAAAAGATTATAGTAATACACAGTTTCATTGTGTGGTTGCTGTTAATATTTTCTAGAACACTCAGGTTGACTGTTTAATGCATTGGGATGCACCGCAGGGAAAATGCAGAAGAAAGTGCTAAACAGCTGTTTTCCTGTTTTCTCCCAGGATTGCAGCAGGCGATGATAAGCAGACAGGTGCCGGCTGAAAGTCTGGAACCAGCATTCAGCCCTCGGACGCCCTATGCTGGGTTTGCCGCTGAAGGTAGAAGTACACTTGGAGATACAGAGGCCTCTGATCCTCCTCCCCCTTATTCTGATTTTCACCCAAACAATCAAGAAAGTACTTTGAGCCACTCTCACATGGAGACTAGTGTCTTTATGCCACGACCTCAAGCCGTGGGCTCCTCCAGTTATGCTTCCAGCAGTGCGGGACTGAAGTATCCTGGAAGTGGGGCAGACCTTCCTGCTTCCCATGGAGCAGCTGCAGACAGTGTGGAGGAATCAGATGACAGTGATTATGAAAACTTGATTGACCCTACAGAGCCCTCTAATAACGAATACTCACATTCAAGAGATTCTCGACCCGTGACACATCCCGATGGGGGATCCAGGAACACTCAGACCTCCCAGATTTAACTCAACAAAAGGAACTCTCCACTTAGCACTGTTTTCTTCATCGCTTCTTGAGAGAGTTGTCTGCGGACTTACTCTTGGGGGAGAACTGCTTTCTCAGCCCCCTGGGCTCCCAAGAGAGTCCTGGGGCACAGAACCTGTAGGGGCCTCACATCCGTGGGGCCTCACCTGCGGGTGCGGTGGCCAGGCGTCATGAAGAATCATTAAGATAATCAAATTGTCCTAATTCTGGTGGGATTCATGGATGTGCTGGTAAATTTAGGCAAAGTGAAACTTATCAAAGTAGCTTCTGTTCTTTAAAGTAAATTGGAAATTAGAGACTAAGCACAATTAGTCTATAAATGTTCTATAAATCAAAACCTTACCTCTTGCACTATCATGCCTTGAAATTTACTTTTTCAAAGGGAAGTGAGTTCAGCAGCAGCCTTCAAAGAACCTTCTTTCTATGATGAGCCAAATTCATCTTTGCTGGAAAAGAAATTTTGATAAATCCAAGAAGCCTGATTGGAACAAATTGGATGTACCTTCTCTTATCTGCATGACTTTGTGAGATCAAAAGAGAGGGCTTTGTTTCAACTTTTTTCTACTAGCCTGATATGTATTGTCACTTAAAATGGTTGCCTTTAAAAAAAAATGTAGAAATACTAATTACCAGTAAGTAATCATCCAAATAAGTATGTCATAAAATAAATTACTTATTTTTCTTTTGTGGAACGACAGTGACTATGTTGCACTAGCCACATTTACGATCTCTGTTCTGGAGTCTTAAACGAAGGACACACAGCAGTGGGTCACAGAAAGGAGTAGGGTTCCAGGCCTGAGTGTTATGATGAGCAGACTCCAGACACAGTTGATTTAGCCGAGTTCATACGTAAGAGATGTAACTCATTTAGATCTTCTGACAAATCCTAGTGTTAGTTTTATTTGTGGAGGAGAGATACTTAATAAGCTGTTTGAGAATCTTGGTGAATAAAGATTTTAAATCTGAATAACCATACTTTTTTTTTAGTTGCCATTTGGAGGATAATTGTGGAATATGTAGAGACTTCCCGTTGGGATACACTTATATTTTTATTTAATTATTGCTTGTTTTCTAGTTTTGCCCAGAATGTATGAAACCACTAAAAACTTTCATGAGCATTTTAGGCTCTTGGTTTGGAAATGACAAGACGCACCATTTGTGTCGCAGCCAGCCCACAAAGTTAATGCTTTGGAAAGAGCTGCCTTTTCTTTGGACTAGTTAAAACCTGGAAGAGTAAGGAAGTTGTCAAAGAGGTTTAAACCAGGCTCTGAAAAAGTCGCTTCATTTTATTGGAGAGAAGTGTGCCCCCTGAGCGCCAGTTCTAGTCCTAAACTAGGCGATATAATACGGACTGAGAAATGCAATGCTGAGACTGCCGTTCTTTCCCTCTCCGCTCTGTGGGGCCCCTGTGTCACTGCTGTACTGGTTTTGTGGGCCTTCTACCACTGCCATTTGATTTGGAATGCCGCAGACCACTCTGCAAATGTGTTCCAGTTTTAACCGCTACCGACTAGCAGCTCAGCACCAGTGTGAAGTTTAATTTCTTTAAGTGCTGTTGCCATCTCCGCTGTTCATGTTTTGACATTCAGGAATATATTTTAATTTTATGCCATACTGAGACCTACAATGTATATCTGACAAAGCAGTTAAATGTGACAATAAAAACTTATTTAATCACGGCCCCATTGTTTTAATGTTTGTCTCAGCACCCGACAAGCTCTTGCCACAGTTCACTCGTTCGGGCAGTTCTTAGTGGACTTAATACAGATATTTAAAGGGCATTAAAACTCATCTCCCTATAGATGTTTTGGTCAGGCTGGTTTCAGGGGAAACCTAAGAACACGACTTACTAAAATGTTTCTGTTGATTTCAAGGAGAATGTGTTGAGGATAAAGTTACCAAGAGAATTGAGGATCAGTGGAGAATAACAGTGAATCTTTCAAAGTTCCCCAAAGGTACCTTTCACACAAGAGCTGATCTTGTTCGAAGAGACTCCTCGGCCTGGGTTGCCTGACAATGGAGATTCTGTAGAACTCCGTGTTCTGAGAGCGCCTCAGGAATTCCGGAACCGCCTTAGAAGGAGGCTGCTGGCTCCAGTGCGCCCGGGTTCTGTGGGAGCTGTTGCAGTGGAGGGATGCGTCACTTCCTGAATCCAAGGTGGTGGTCTGTTTTCAACAGGTCTTTAAAATGTGGGTTGTAGCCTCTTAAGATCCTACTCTACGTCTCTTAACTGCTTAGAGAAAAGAAGACTGGATTCTTTTAACTTAGAAGTCTGGAAATGCTTATTTACATGTTACTAGTTTTTCTGGAGTAGGATCAAAACATAACGGAAATCTCATCCCCAAACATTCAGACCCTAAGGATATGTATTTTAAAGTTCCAGACACGGGGGGTGAAGAGGGGGGAGTGACAGTACCACTTTAATAATAAGATTTAAGTGGATTGTTGTGAACCCATACTTTAAGGAGGTAAAAAAGTCTCCGGGAATGTAAAATCAAAGTACAGTAGAAAGAAGCAAAGGTTATTAACTGTCCTGGTCTGGTTTGCCTTGACGGTTGGGGTCATTTCAGTTACTAAAAGATCTCTCTTTTACAAGGTTCTGCTTCATCTTTCTTCACAACAAATCTTAATTCTGCTAGACAGCCTGCAGGCAGCTGGTTCTATAAATGCGGTGCTAATAAATAATGGAAAATGTTTGCTTTTCAACTTTATGACAAACAGATTTGGGAAACGTTCTGGGATCTGGGATTTAACTTAACTGTTTTCCTCTCTACAGTGATTTTGGTGATGTCCTAAATAAGGTAGGAGAGGAAGGACATACCGTCATCCACTTTGGGTTACTCTGGGGCTCTGATTCCTGGAGGTGGGAGGAGGGGCCGCCTCTAGCAGTGAGGCCCTGGCACATCCACAGGGAGGTGTTCTCTTCAATGCCAGATGCCACCCGTGATCCAGAATGTAGTGCTTGCAAGTGGCCTATTTATGCGAAGGCTCCGCAAAAGGAAGTTCATTATGGTGGTTTTTCTAGCGGCAAAAAACTGGAAATTAGTGTCGATGGTAGCAGAATGCTTAAATTTTGGTATACTCAGAAGAAATAGTCTGTAGCTGTTGAAAATAATAAGTCAAAAAGATTTCTTGACACAGAAAGACAATTTCTTTAAATACCAAATAAAGCCAGGTTTTCAAGTGGTATGTAAGATATGATCTGGTTTGTTTGTTTTTTTGGTGGGGGGAGTTTTATGCAATTTTGCTGTTGATAGAAAAAATCTGGGGAATGCCGGGATGGCTCAACAGGTTGAGCACTTGCCTTGCAACCACAAGGTCTGGGGATCGAACACTGGCCCCGGCCCGTGCAAATGCATGTGCAGAACTGCAGTGCAACTGGTAACTACCAAGCCAGGTGGCAAGGGTGCTTGTCTCCCGTGCAGGAGGCCCCCAGTTCGGTTCTCACCCCATGTGATCCCACGTCAACCTGTATGGAATGAAACTATGTCACAACTAATGACAAACAACTATGGACACTGCTCTGGGCCCTCCCTCCTTCTCTCTCTCTCTCTTTCACCTTCTCAAACAATAAACATATATTTTAAAAATCTGGAAGGTCGGGAAAGCTGGGATGGCTCAGCGGGTAAAGCGCTCGCTTTGCAGCCCCGAGGACCGAGGATCGAGTCCCGGCCCCGGCCCACGTGGACCCACATGCTGAACTGGGGTGTGCCCCCAGTTCAGTTCTTGCAGGGACCTATGTGGGAGGCTCCCGGCCCAGTTCCTGCCCTGCTCAGCCCTGTGCCCACCTGTGGAGTGAAACTATATGGAAAACTAATGTCAACTATGGAGACTGCTCTGGGCCCTCCCCCTTCTCTCTGTCTCTCTCTGTTTCTCTCTGTCAAAAATAAATAAAATAAATCTTAAAAAAAAAAATAAATAAATCTGGAAGGATATTCATCAAAGCTAACAGTGTGCCCCTGGGTCATGCCATCAGGTGATGTTTTTCACCCTTATTTGTATTTTCCAACTTTTCTGCAATGTGTTTGTAGAAGAAGAAAAAGGCTTCAGAATAGGCGAGTCATTGGCTGCATAAAGTATTGCATGTACACCACCTAGAAGAGGTTCTGGAAACATTCTTGATTCTCTGGGTCTTTTCCCCACCACACTTCAATATTTTAGATTTGTAGCCAAAGTAAGACCAGCTCTGTTGATGCTGCTAACTTCCCTGCATTCACTTTTATCTCATTTCCTGCTGGAATCATGTACTTACATTTTGTTTTGCATTAACACAGATTTTTTTTTTTCCTAATAAATCTAGAGCCAATTCAGCTTCTCTTAGTTTGGAATCCATTTCCTACATTTCTGAGAAGCACTTAAGAAATGCCTTTTGAGATTGAGGTCATTCAAAACTGGAGTGATTATTTATGGTACTTCTCTCAGGCAAAAGTGCTGGCTACCAAATGGGATTTTGGAGTCTTAAAACACAAGAATGATTTCCCTGATCTTGCAGATCCCGCTTTTGCATGGTGCCCTTCCTCCTTGGAGAACTGTAGATTGTGTTAAGTATTAGGAGGTATTTAGACCCTTAGTGTCTGATCCACATGCAAACAAATCTGCCAGGTGTTTGATTCCAAAGCAAATACCAGCAGTGCCAAAAAACTGCACATTTTAACATTTATGTATTACTTTTTGAAGTTATGGTAGCAATGTGTAGTATGACATTCGCTCAAATGATGGCATTAGAATGCTAGGACAGTCAAAGAAAGTGGCGGAAGCACAATTGTTCGAGGAGGGCAAGACCATTTTGAAGTGGTATTTGAAATTCAAAAACTGTAAAAGTACAATGACAATGGAGGTATGAGTATGCAACAGAACCTCCAACACACCTCACCATTGCACACATGCACGATAAGTTTGAGACACATGGTCAATCGAAATGGCATCTGCAGTGATACAAGTGGACACTTTGGTTAACGTTGCTTAAGCAATAGTTTGCTGTAATCCGAAGTGTCTGGATGCTGATGGTTACCAGTTTGAGCACTTATAATTGCAGAAGTCAAATGTGACTTGCGTTCATCTTTTGTTAGCGGCATATATTAAGCATTACAATTTTAATACAGTTCTTTCCTAAAATGTGTGTATACTTTTTGGCACCCTCTGTATGTGCTTGCTTGGGGTGTCTGCTGTGACCAACCAATTGTGGGCACTGCCTGGTAGAGCTGGGGCCGTTACTCAATCTTGACTGATTAGAAACAGATGTGGTTTAGCTATGCTAAAATGTGGATCATCCCAAAGACCTTTCAGACAGTTTCGGGGTGTGGGTATGTGGGAAGAATTCGGGACAATAAGTAACCGCTCACTAGAAATCGTTAAATCTAGGGTAGGCCCCTGGCACGTAGGAGATGGAATGTTAAGAGAGATTTTAAGCAACTTGAATCCTTAAAAAATTCATCTTGTCCATCTGTCACAATCCTACTCATTGTTCAAAGCCGGGCCTCAATGTCACCTCCTTTAGGAAACCTGTGACTCACTGGGAGGATTGTGCAGTCTGAGTGCCTTGCTCAGGCCTCTGCCTGGCACCTCACACATATATTACGTTGAGTTAGAGTTACTATGTCTGACTCTGCAGTAAAGTGTGACGCCCTCCAGGGCAGGAAGAGGATGACCTGTCCTTGTACTGAAAACCTGCTTGGTAAACAATCCCTTACCCAGGCCCGCTGGGGCTATCATGCAGTTCACAAGGGTAGACATACATTCAGCATAGTGTAGACGCAAGGTAGATGATTGAGAATCGGGGGAGTTCTGTTCAGGGCCAACTCTGTCCTATGTTAGCCTTGTGGTCTCAAGAACTCTCTCAGCCTGTAAAACAGACCTGAGAATGGTGCTACCCATCCTGCAGGTGGTTGAGGGAATTGCCGAGAAACATAAAAATACCTTTATAAGCCGTCAAGCACCCCCAAAGCAATTCCCTTACAGCATTAATGTCCTCCTGGGCAAAGTGCCCTGCAAAGCCAAGAGCGTCACCGGAGGAGTGTTCCACTCAGACCCTGGAGGAACTTGGAAGAGCCCGGAAGCTGCCCATGAGTATGTTTCTTTCATTGATTGGGTTTTTCTCCAAGGCAGGGATGGGGTGCTGCCAATCACGTCAGAAACCAAAGCCTGCAAGGCTCACGGAACTGTCGCCTGTGGCAGGGATGGAAGTGTGTGCACAGGAAATGAACTGTTACTCTACAAAAGCTACATTTCAGGGGGATGCCGGGACAGCTCGGTAATTGAGTGCTGGTCTCTCAATCATGAGGTCTGGAGTTTGGCCCTGGCCCATGCAAACCCATATGCTAAACTGCGGCGCAGCTGGTAACCACCAGAATAGCAGTGAAGGTTCGTGCCTCCCATGCAAGAGGCTCCTGGTTCAGTTTCCTGCCCTGCGCAGCCCCACATCCACTTGTGTGGAATGAAACCACGTCACAGCTAATGATGTACAACTATGGAGACTGCTCTGGGCCATCCCCCCATTCTTATTCTCCCTCTCACCTTCTCTTGAATAATAAAATTAATCTTTTTTTTTTTTTAATCTTCTTTTTAGAACTGGCTGTGGTTTTAATCTTCACTCTTGGGCATTTCGGAAAATTATCTGTGACTTCTCGTGTGAGGGAACCTTAGAAAGTTATGGTTGGCAAAGGCATTTTACCCTTTAAAAAGGTGAGAACGTTCTGATGTTTTACAAAGTTGGCTGCCATGGCATTTGCTTGGTATGCTGTGAGAGAGCAGGAAAATAATTTGACAATGACCAAGGTCACAGTAATCTATGGTATTTGGGTCTGAACTAGTAACCAGCATGCATCCAGGGTTTAGCTTGTTTGACTCACCACCTCCAAATTACACATTCATTCTTTTCTTTTTTTCAATATGAAAGTTTTAAAAGATAAACAAATATAGAAGAAAATACTATAAATCTATTTTTCCTCCCCCAGTTTCAAGGATTATCAGTTATTTGACAACACTGCTTCATCTGCCTCTTTTCCTTTAAAAACTTAGTATTATGTTCATTTAGAACATATCACCAACTCCTAAATACTTTTTGCCTACCCCTAAACACTGTGTATATACAGGGTCCAGCAGAAGTAACACCCCCTTTTTATGAGCTAGTAATCTATACTAAATCTTTTATTCACTTGTGAAGTGTTCTTACCCACTTTCTAATCTGAATCTGATCAAGTCTTTAGGTCTAACTCCCACTTTGCAAGAAATACATGGGAAGAAGTTAAACTGTATCATGAGAAAACAATCAGACAAATCCAGAACACAGGACATTCTATAACGAGCCTAATTTCTGCAAAAGGTCAGTGTCATGGGGACAAAATGGGTGTGTGTGGGCTACCTGGAAAGACCATTCTGACTAAAAGACATTACAGAGAACACGACAGCCTCGACTTTGAAAAAGCTATACATTTGGGCACATTTGAGTAGGGACTGGGTTACAGGATATTAGAAAATTATTGTGAGTTTGCCTTAAACACAAGAATGATATTAGGGTTATGCGAGAGAATCGCCTGACTTGTAGGAAAGGCAGACTATGTTTCGGGGTGAAGAGGTCTGATATCTGCCACTCATGTTCAAAGTGGCTCAAATACCACATATGCAGAAAAAGATAAAACAGCAAAGGTTCACACCTGCTGAGTGTACATGATGGGTGTACGAGTATTCATTGCGTTATTCTTTCTACTCTTCTGTGTGCTTGAAAATTTACATAATAAAAAGTTAGGGGAAAAGAAAAAAAACAGGGCTGATAATTCCTATTTCACTATGTTATAGGTAGGATAATATTAAAAATATTCAGCGACTGGTATGGACTATGTTAACATAAAAATCATAAAATTAATACGAGGTGCTGTCCAGAAAAAACTCCAGCAATTGTCAATATAATAATAGTTACATGGCTGATACTTTCCAGATAGCCCTCATATATTTTCTTCTATTCTTGAAATAACCTATAATATATAAAGCTATTTCATATGTGTAATGAAGGGGCATACTCGTATATTGCAGTACACATTCTTCACATATAATTTCCAAATCATTTTTTGAGGTTGAGAAATTGTCAGTGTGAGCTTTTAACACATCTGTCACTAACTAAATGGCGCCCCTGTCTGGCCAGGATCTGACTTAGGAATTGCATCAAACTCTTCTAACGGCTTTCTCATTAAACCAGGAGCACCGAGTGACACACAATAGTAGAGAATCACTTCTATCATCAATAATCTTGCTCTGGACAGTGGATTCTCCCTCAGCTTCTCCTACAGCCAAACCATCTACATTTAGAGCTTTTCTAGCGTTTATCATACTAAGGTTTTTTACATAGCTGATCTCTCTGTGATCAACTATCTTGAAAATACTTCCTTAGGATATCATAGAAGTTGCTATCCCAGCATCCCCTCCTCTGGTTGGTTAGACAAATGCTGGTTTGTGTTTCTTCTGTTCAAAACCCAGAGCAGATTCCCTTCCCGAAGAGAGATGGAGCGTCCCCCACTCAGCTGGGAACTCAGTCTACCTGAGGGCTTCCTCCTCATCCTTTGCCACCTGAGGTCAATGGGTAATTCCTGAAGCCTCTCAGAGCAGGGTTCTGCCACCCACCGAGCAGGACCCCCATACGCCACCCAGCCCCTCTTGCTCGGCAGTTGGCCTTCCGCCCGTTTCCTCCTGTCTCAGCTGCGTAGTATTGACTGAGAGCTTGCGAGCTCCCAAGTGCTTGGGCATTTGGTGTGTGTTGCTGGCCGGGTGTTTCTGGCACATACAGCCTGTGCACCAAGTCCCATCCATCATCTTCCTCCTGGTGACATTTCTTAAAGCGCCTCCCGTCCTGATGTCCCTTGGGCCCAACAGCATTTAGAAAGCAAGGGTGAGTCCCCAGGAGAGTAGCCACTAATTAAGAGTCCCCACCTCTCCTGGTTTGCCAGGGACTTCCTGGGTTTAGCACTGAGGTCCCCACATCCTGGAAACTCCTGAAGGTGGGCGTCCTACCAACTAGTCTAGACTGACCTCAAGGATGCAAGTGGCACTTAAGGGACGGTCATTTTGTAGGAAGCCACCCAGCCTTTTCTGATGGATGGTTCTTTCCTGGGAAAGACTGGCAAAACCTGGCAGCTTCCTAAGCCAGTCAGAGCTGGTAAAACTCGCCGTTAAAATTATTCACTTGAAGGCTATACAGATGAGAAGAAATGAGCACAGGGGATGCGGGACAGCTCAGCGGGTTGAATGCTGGCCTTGCAACCGTGAGGTCCAGGGGATGGTGGCGAAGGTGCTCACCTCCCATGCGGGAAGCCCCGCCCCGCCCCGCCTTGGTTCCCTCCCTGTGTGACCCCACACCCACCTGTGTGGAATTAAACTTTCACAATTAATGACGTACAACCATGGAGACTGCTCTGGGCCCGCCCCCTTCTCTCCCTCTCTCATCTTCTCTCAAAACAAAATAAATCTTTTTTAAAAAATAAAAGGAAAGCCAAAGGTGAGAAATCCACCCTGGTGTGGGTGGAGTTGGGTGGGTAGGTTGACTAGACCAGTCCTGACTTCTAGGGGTTACCTGCAGGCAGTTAGGTCCTCCAAGCCATCAGACCATCTCACCTGCCACCTATGTCCCATTGAGTGACCTTTCTGTTCTTCCTTTCAGAGAGGAGGCATTATCTCTGCCCCCGCCCACCTGTCCAGGACAGCAGCTCTGATCCAGCTGGAAGGAGACACTGTGCACTCAGCTCCAGCTTCTTTCCTAGGCCTCCTGCCCCCAGCACCCCGTTGATTCCAGGGAAGCACTCAAGCCTGCACAAAACCACTCCCTGTCAGTGGTGAAGGAGACCCCATGTGGAGTGGTGACCTCAGAGGCTTCCTGACCACCTCTCCCAGGAGTGGGAAGTAGCTTCAAACAGCACCATGAAGTGGCCTTTGCAATCACAATCACCTGGCGTCTGAATTCCTTAACTGTGTGCCTTGGGGCAAGTTACTCAACCTCTCTGAGCCTTACCTATAGGTAGAGATGGGCGGTAATGCCTTTTTCACAGGGTTATTGTGAGGATTAAGTGAGATAGAGAATGGACGGCCAGAATGCGAAAACTGGAAGAAGTTACTGTTGTCTTAAAACATGTCTTTACCCCAGACACACAGTTTTCTGGATAATAGATCAGAAAGCATTTGTGTTGGAAGCTTTTCCACAGATGGGGTTCCCTGGGGGCTATTGTGGGAAATAAAGAACTTTGGGGGCCCAGGTCACCTCTTCCTCATTTTATCTACTGACTACACCGGCCTTTGGGTAAGCTTCGGTTGGAAGAAAGAGTTTTCCTCACTAATAAAGAAGGTCCTGAAACACAGATTGGCCCAGCCCAGCATTGCACAGTAGAATGTTCTGTGATGATGAAAATGTCCCACACGTGCATGGCCCAGGGCAGTAGCCACCAGCCACGTGCGGTCACTGAGCACTTAAAATGTGGGCTAGCCCAACGAACCGTTTTTCATTTGATTCACTTTTAACTAATTTCAATCTAGATGTAAAGAGCCACATGCCACGCGGCCAGTGGAGCTACCTCGTTGGGCAGCACAGGATGCTAACCATGTGCGTCCCAAAGAGGAAACTGAGGCCAGGGCAGTGTTGTGATATGCCCCAGGTCACAAAGCCGCTGAGGAGGAAGCCAGGATGGCTCAGCGGGCTGAGTGCTCGCTTTGCATCCCTGGGGACCGAGGATCAAGTCCAGGCCCTGGCCCGTGCGGACCCATATACTGAACTGGGGTGTGCTTCCCATCTGGGAGGCCCCCAGCCCGGTTCCTGCCCTGTGCGGCCCCCTCCCACCTGTGTGGAACGAAACCATGTTGAGGACTGGTGTGATGCAAGGCTATGGAGATGGCTCTGGGCCCTCCCCCTTCTCTCTGTCTGTCTCTGTCTCTGTCAAAAACAATATAAATAAATCAATAAATCTTCAAAGCCTCTGAGACAATCGGAGCCCAGGACTCCAGCCTCCTCCTCCAACTGCCTTTGCTCCAGAACATTGCTGACTTGGACAACGTTAGCTCAGTAGACATCATCTCAAGCAACGTTTGTCCCCGATTGAAATGAACAGAGCAGGCTGGAGGCCTCCCGGGCTTGGCACCCTGCTCAGGGGGCTTGAGCTCAGCCTGCCATGTCCTCTGTGTGGTCCTGGTGTGCTAGCTGCAGGCAGGCCAGCACCGGGCAGGGACCAGGGGACCTTGCCGGGGCACGCCGCAATCTCAGCAGCCCCTTTCTTGACCGGCACCCCCTCCCCGGCCCCGGCTCCAACAAGAAGGACAGGGTCCAGGTGGAGGTCAGGTGAAGGTCAGCCACATCTCTGCAGCCCCTGTATCCGCTCCACCTGCTCGAGCCCTCGGCCTGCTCACTCACAAGGACCCAGGTGGAGGATCAAATTAATCCACCTTCTTTATCCGGAGGCTGGCACTCAAATTTCCACCCACCCAGGGAGAATGGGCACAGGGTTACGAGTGAGGCTGAGTGGCATCCAAGCCCTCAGGAGAAGGGGGATGGTGGGAGAGATCTTTGGCACCTTTCTCGGGCCATCTGTGCCCGACCTAGTGCAGCGTGACGCACTTTACCGCAGCTGATGCTGGAGAATCATGCTGCAGGCGCCTGGCGACCTGGCGGGACCAATTGTCAACCCACTTCCCCAGCTGGGGGATATGGCATCTTCCATCCCTCCCTCCCTCTCTCTTTTCTATTCCCTACCCCCTCTCTCTCCTTTTGTTCCAGTAAATTTTTATCAAAGTGTAACATCTATGCAGAGGACACATGTTGACTTTTCACAAAACAAACATACAGAGATAAGAGAGACAGTCTACCTCCACGGTAGGTGCCCCACCCGCCCCCTCAGTCATTAGACTGCCCCCCTCTGCAGACTTCTCTCATTGGGATGCACTGGCTGTTCGCATCCTCTCCAAATGCTGCTGCTGAAAACCTAACCCCCGGTGCTGTGGTATTTGGAGGTGGGCCCTTGGGGAGGTAATTAGGGTCTGATGAGGTCATGAAGGTGGCGCCCCTGGGGTGGGATTAGGGTCCTTATAAGAGGAGATGGAGGGGAGGTTCTTCTACAAGAGGACACATCGAGACAGTGCTGGGCTGCCAGCCAGCAAGAGGGGCCTGAGGAACATGACCCTGTGGGCGCCCTGACCTCAGCCTTCCAGCTTCCAGAACCGTGAGACACACGTTTCCGCTGTTTATAACCACCCAGTGGATGGCATTGTGTTCTCGCAGCCCAAGTGGACACTCACTGTCAATGAATTTTGTCTCTTTACAAGCTTGTGACTTCTTTTACGCACTATTCAGTTTGTAGGGTTCACCCAGGTTGCTGAGGACAGCAATTGTTCAGCTGTGGGCGGGCGTCTGAGACTTTTCTGGGGTGGGGGGCGTGCAAATACTGCAGGTTGGAACATTTTTATTGTGCGTTTTGGTGAAGGTACATCGCGTGTCCATGTTTCTTTGGGGTATAAAGAGAGAGCTGCTGGTCACAGGGTATGCAAATGTTCAGCTTCAGTAGATACAAACAACAGGCTTCCATTGTCACACCCATGCAAACACCCAACAGCCAAGACTGAGAGTTCAGGAGCTCCGTGCTCACCACACCTGGGGGTGTCCGGTTAACGCATTTTAGCCACACTGGTTAGTGTGAGGTGTGACCCTTGTGATTGGAAGTTGGACTTCCCCCAGAAATTGATAAGGTTGAGCACCTTTCTGTATGTTTACTGGTCAAATTACTTCTTTCATCAAGTTCCTGCTTGAGCCCATTTTTCTGTTACAGACACACCTGGTTTTATTGTGCCTGGCTTTAGTGTGCTTCACACATGTTGCATTTTTTTTTACAAATCAAAAGCAAAACCCTCCACCAGCAAAAAGAATTACGTGTCCCTTTATTGCACTGCAGGGGTCTGGAACCGAACCTGCAATATCTCCGAGGTTTGCCTGTATGTTCTCTGCCTTTTCTTACTGGTTTATATATATATATAGTCCAGACATGAGTTTTAAAAATACTAATACATGTGTGTGTGTAAATATGTGTGTAGGAATATACACATATACATGCCAAATATATGTTTCTTTCCCACGCAATGGCTTATCTTTTTCTCAAAGGTGTGTTTTGCTAAACAGAACTTTTACATTTTATTTTATATTCTTAAAGATTTATTTTTATTGTGTTTGACAGAGAGAGAGACAGAGACAGAGACAGAGAGAAGCGGGAGGGCCCAGAACAGTCTCCATAGTTGCACATCATTGGTTTTTCCACATAGTTTCATTCCACAGGTGGGCGTGGGGCTGCACAGGACAGGAACTGGGCCGGGGTCTCACCCTGGCAAGAACTGAACTGGGGGCACTCCCCAGTTCAGCCTATGGGTCCACACGGGCCGGGACTGGGATTCGATCCTCGGTCCCCGGGGCTGCAAAGTGAGCACTTAACCCACTGAGCCATCCCAGCTTTCCCTTATTTTATATTCTTAAAGGTTTATTTTATTCTAGAGAAGGTGACACACAGAGAGAGAAAAGTGGGGTGGTCCAGAGCAGTCTCCATAGTTGTATATCAATAGTTGTGACATGGTTTCATTCCACACTGGTGGATATGGGGCCACATGGCGGGAATCAAACTGGGGGCCTCCCACATGGAAGGTGAGAACCTTCTCTTTCATCCCTGTGGTTACCAGCTGCGTTGCAGTTTAGCACATGGATTTGCATGGGCTGGGGCCTGCTGGGGCTGGGATTTAATTCCCTGACCTCTCAGTTGCAAGGGGAGTGCTCAACCTGCTGAGCTCTCCTGGTATCCCTTTCAAATTCAATATAATCCAATTTACCAATTGTTTTCCTCTGTGGTTGTTTTTGCATTTTTATTTAAGAAATCTTTACCTAGTCCAAAGTCATGAAAATTTTCTGCTGACTTTTTTTCTAAAAGTTTTATTGTTTTACTGTTCGTATTTTGATTTTTGCACATGGTGTGAAGGGTCAGCATTTTTGTACCTTATGTGACCTAAGGGTCAAAATTTATTTTTTCTGTATGAATATCCAGCAGGGTCAGCAACCGTAATAAAGATAATCCTTTTCATTTAGCACCCCATGGTCACACGGGTCCTAAATCAAATGCAGGTCTCTTTCTGAACTCTCTTCTCTTCTAGTGGACTTCGTTGAAATGTAGGTTCATAACTGTTGCTATCTGGTGGTATAAACCCTTGAGCTTTGTTCTTCTTGGACATTTTTGGCTCTTTGCATTTCTCTACAAATATTAGACCCAGCCTGCAAACTTCCACAGACTCCAAATCTTGCTGTGATTTTGATTGCATTGAATCTATAGGTCATCAGGAAGATGAGACATCTTTCTAATACTGAGTCTTGTAATCCACAAACCAGATATATCTGTCCATGTATTTAGGTCTTTAAAAAAAGATTTATTTTGTTGTTTTGACAGAGAGAGACATAGAGGGAAGGAGGAAGGCCCAGAACAGTCTCCATAGTTGTGCATCATTAGTTTTCGACATTGGTTCATTCTACACAGGTGGGTGCTGGGCCTAGCAGGGTGGGAACTAGGCTGTGGGCCTCCACATGGGAAGCCCACCCCTGCAAGACAGGGGCCTCCCACAGGGGAAGCTAGGCCTGGTAAGAATCGAACTGGGGGCAGACCCCAGTTCAGCATATGGGTCTGCCTGGGCTGGGGCAGAGATTCAATCCTCAGACCCTGGGGCTGCAAGGTGAGCGCTCCACCCACTGAACCATCCCCGAATTCTCTAGGTCTTTATTAATTCCTCGCAATACTGACATGTGTGCAGAGATCTCGTATATCTTTCATTTGTCTTATTCCAAGGCATTTGATGTCTTCTGTGCATGCATGTGCGTGTACACATATGAGTATAATATTATAAACAGTGATATTTTTAAACTTTATCTTCTGCCTGTTTGTTACTAACATATTGAGATACAATTAATTTTTGTTAATATTGACTATTCAGCAACCTTGCTAGCTTCACGTATTAATCTTAAGTTTATCTATAGATTTTCTAATTTTCTATGCATACCATGTTTCCTGTGAATAATGACAATCTTATTACTTCCTTTCCATTCCTTATACCTTTTATATGTTGGTTCTTGCTTGAACCTCCCTATAATGGGAAACAGAAGTGTTGGTGCAGTACATCCCTGTCTCATTCCTGATCTCCGGAAAAAAGCTTTGACTATTTCACATTCAGTCAGATGCTTACAATAGGTTTTTTTTGCAGATGTTCTATCAGATTGGGGACATTTTCTTACCTTTCTATAACCTAGTCTTAGTTTTCTGAGTTTTTTTTTTTTCTTACTATAAATATTAAAATTTCCCAAATGCATATGATTTTCATGTTTTGGTTAAACGTGGTAAACTACATTGATTTAAAAAAAAAATGTTAAACCCCCCGGCCTGGTTCCCACCCTGCATGGCCCATTCCCATCTATGTTGAAAACTGATGGCATACAATTATGGAGACTGCTCTGGGCCCTCCCCCTTCTCTCTGTCTCTCTCTGTCTCTGTCAAAAACAATAAAAATAAATCTTAAAAAAAAAAAGATTCTCTTTTAAAAAATGTTAAAACAATCTTTCATTTGTAGAATCAACTTTCTCGTGCGGTATTACATTTTTCATATCACTGGATTCAGTTGGCTAATATTTCACTAAGGGATTTTTGCATCAGTGTTCATGAAAGAGATTCACTTGTAATTTTCCTTCCCTGTAATATTATCAGATTTTGAAGTCAAAATTATATTGACATTACAAGATGAGTTGGGTATAGTTTCATTTTTTCTATCCTCTGAAAGAGTTTGTGTAAAATTGGAGTTATTTCTTCCTAACTCGTTTGAAAGAATTCTCTGCTGAAGCCACATGTACTTGGGGGAAGGAAGGAGGGAGAGTTTTCTACCCATTTTTTTTGTTTGTTTTCAGTTTTCATCAGGAAAATTGGTCTTTTCAAAGCTATTGCATCATAGCTGGAAGCAGAATTCCCTGATAGTCTCTTAAATAAGCTTTGCTGCAAGTGAGTCATGGCCGAAAGACAAGATGTGAAGAGTTTGAATTTCAGCTTTGCATGCACTGAACAGATGCAATTTAGGCAGTGGGCTCGCCTACCCAGCAGTCTCAGGGCCACATGGGCGAAGAGGGCAGAAGGATCGGGGCCAGGCTTGTCAGGGTACGGAGTGAATTCTCGCTAAGCAATTTTACTCTTGGTACGACCTTGATCTAGATACGAAGCTTTCTTTTTTTTTTTTTTTTCCTAATTTATTGTTTTGACAGAAAGACAGAGAGAAGAGGGAGGGCCCAGAGCAGTGTCCACAGTTGTACATCATTAATTTTCGACATAGTTTCATTCTACACAGGGTAGGAACCGGGCTGGGGGCCTCCCGCATGGGAAGCACACCCCCATTCAGCATATGGGTCCTCACGGGCCGGGGCCAGGACTCAATCCTTAGTCCCCAGGGCTGCAAGGCGAGCGCTCAACCTGCTGAGCCATCCCGTCGTCCCCACCAAGCTTATTTTTTTATGTGTGAAATAGGAACCACCCCTCCGACCTCACTGGGATGCTCTGGGAATTAGGATTTGGCAAACGCACATGAAGCAGGTTAGTATTGGCCAGACACGGGGGTGGCCCGTGCAGAACAGACTGTGATGAAGCGGTTGCGGTGGCCATCACAGGGCCTTACCCTTAGTGTTTTGTAGACCACCAGAGACCTGGAAGGGCTGAGAAGCTGCTGCCTGGCTGGCTCTGCTGTCAGACAGAGGCTGGTCCCACCCTACAACAGGCTGCCCTTCCGCCCACGGATGGGTGTGCTGAGGCCAGGACTCTTGGGCACGGCCTGTGGGCATGCACAAGGCGGCCTCACAGGGTCACAGCGCAGTTAGGCTTGACCTCTGACCCCAGCAGATGCCTGGGCACGTGTACTACTGCTTCCTGAGCAGAGTGGTGGAGCAGGTGCCGCTGGCTGAGCTCTGGAGTCTACAGCTTGGCCCTGGTGAGGATGGGGCTCCTTGATAGAGACCCTTTGGCTCAGCTGTGATGAGTTCACACCTGAGTGCCAATGGCTTTGGATTTGTGAGGCTAAACATCAGTTCCATGAAAGGATGTTCTCAGGGGCTCGCTAGCCTGGCTGCACTCTCTAACCCCCACCCCCACCCCAGGAGAGTTAGCAACACCCAGGCCTCATGGCTGGGCTCCCATCCAGCTGGTTTAGAGTGGGACTGGGGTCGCTGGTACATTGACATGGCCAGTGTCAGTCTGCACAGTCATTCAAGTACGTCGCTATTGAGGCAGCAGCAGTCAGTCCTAGGGTCTCCCTGAGGAGCCCTCTTCAGACAGGGAAACTGAGGCCCAAAAGAGCCCTCAGGCCGGTAATGACAGGGTGCACCAAGGCTCTGTTTCCTGCCCCGGCCACCCTGTGGCTGGGGCCTGCCACCGCATTCCCCTTTTAGAGTACAGCATGGCCGCCGGCCAGCATCTCCTCCCAAACCAGGTCAGGCCTGTGGGCGGAGTCCAGGCCTGGGTGACCACAGCTGCTGCCACTCAAGGCACCCCAGTGCCTGCCAGGCTCCGGGCACGCCTCATGCAGCACAGAGTGAGGTCCACGTGGCTGAGGTCATGGGGGAGAAATCAGCCTGGCTTGGAGACCTGCGTGTGCCCTCTTAACCCTCCCTTTCAGGGGAGGCCCAGAAGTAGGCTCGGAAATCAGCCCTCAGGCCCCTCCCTGGGTCTACCCCACCCTGAGGATGGGGGTGGCATGGGGAGAGCAGAGAGCTGCTTCCAGTCCTTGGTATAAAAAAAAATAAAAAAACACTGGGAGAAATTCCTCCTAGCTTTTGCAGCCTCACCTCTGGCCATTTACATATTCATTAACACATGTCTGCTATTAAGAGTTATTAATGGTCATCTGATGCCCATATGTTCCCTTTCATAAGGACGGACTGATGTTTATCCTCCTGAAAAGAGCAAATCCTAAAGCAGCCGGCTGAGCACACATCTTCCTGACAGGTGGAGAGACAGCCCTCTCAACCAGAAAGGTCTCAGCCCAGCCGGCTCTGCCCAGGAGAGAGGTTAGGCTGCCACCCTGACTGCGACATCCGAGCATCAGGGCGTTTGCTTTCTTTTAAAGGAAAATTTATAAATACTTGTATGTTGGCAGGAAACGCATTCTTCCGCTTTTTGGGTTAAAAAAAAAAGCTTCAAAGGACGGGAGGCACCCTTCTTGATTCTTTGTTTCCCGTGTGGGCTCATGGCTGCAGGGAGACCGGGGCTCTGGGGAGCTGACCGCGGGTGCAAGCCCCAGCTTGGCCACCAACAGACTGCAGGACCTCACAGACCACGCCCCTGGGGGTGCCCCTACTCCCCAGGTGTCTGCGGGGGGCGTTGGACTAGGGGGGGTGTCCCACGAGCCTGGCCACGCCTCAGGATCACCGACAGAAGTGTTTTTGGCCTGTTGGTTTTTTAAAGTCTTCGGGGTTTTTTTTCTCCTGAAGTGCAGGCAGGTGTGGGAACTATGCTGCCTGCCAGGGCCCTCCGGCTCTGACCTCCTGCACCTGGAGGAAAAGGGCAGAGCCCTTGGTGGGCGGCCCAGCATGTCTGACCTGAGACTTCTCGCCCACTTCAGCCCCTGGTATGTGTAATCACAACAGGTCTGGGTGGTGCCTGGCTGGTGCGCTCAGAATACAAGCACAGCTGACATGTGCCCAGCCCTTCCGGAGGGTCGGGCATGTCCTGCACAGTTTTCTCACTGAACCCTCAGAACAGACGAGGAGGCAGCTGCTATTATCAGCTCTAACGGACAGTTAGGGCAACCACAGGAATTTAGGGGATAGGACTTCTAAGTGGTAGAGCCAAGGCTAGAACTCGGTCAGCTTGGCTTCAAGCCGGTGGCTTTAGCTTCGCCATCATTCAAAGTCATAGGGCCACCTGAGAGATGCGAAGTGAACCAGCCAGAAAGTGGTCCTCCCCAAAGCAGTAGCCTCTTTTCTCCCCAAGCTCAGCGTCCCCTGGTCAGGATGGATCACTACCTTCCTGAAAGGTATGCAGGGGACCCGTTTCAGTCTGCGATGGAAGAGCACTGACCAATTCCCAACACCCAGTTCCTGTGTGCTGTCCCTGTCCCTGAAAGATGGCTCCAGAAAACCCCTGCTGCGTGAACGGGCAACGAGCGAGATGGGAGTGTGGGCACCATCACAGATGTTGGAGGACAGGGATGCGTGGCTGTCACCTATCTCTTGGCCAAGCAGTTATGGCTCAGCTCTGTCCCTGCCCCTTTGTTCTGCATGTGGGCTTAGCATGGTGCCGTTTCTCTGCCAGCCACACAGGAGACCTGGGCTGGTGGCCAAAGCCCCTTCAGCTCTTAGACCAGCTCCAGAAAATTCAAGGAATCCTTGATGTGCACTATTTTTTTTTCTTCCTTATCCAGTTGTTTTAAATCAGTTAATCCAGCCGGCTTCCAGCTGGGGCATAGAAGGGCCCCTAAACGCAAATGTGTGTGGATACATGTGCCCTTGAGGAAGAAAGGAAGAATTATGTAGCCAAGAAAACAGACTTCAGATTGCTGCCTCTGCGGGTGCTGGTGCAGAACCGGCTTGGAAAACAAGGAAAGGCAAAACCACAATATCACATGCCAATGAGGAACTGACATTCCAAAAGAGACGGTTACTAATATGCTAGATGTTTGAACAACTTTAGGCACACCCAGCCCCAACTGGATGTTTTTCCCCCATCCAATTTGTCATGAACTTGCAAAATGCACGTGACGTTGGGACCATCTATGGGAGGTGCTGCTCACTGTACTGAGGTTGTAAGGGCCTTGACCGCAAAGGAAGGCAGGACACTGGGAGAGGAAAAAGCCTTTGATGTGTGCAGACGATGAACCTTTTCTTTCTTGACAACTTATTTCTCAAAAGTAGCACTCTACTGGAAAGCAAATAGCTAAGTCCTGGGAAAGGCGGGATTTCCCTAAAAAGCATGAGGCTGGGCCTGATGAAGCGGAGGGGGCTACAGGTGGACAGAAAGAGGTTCTCATTTGGGTTGGTTTTAAAACAAAGGCCTTGATCCAGATGTCAGAGAGGCTACTCTTCTGCATGTGATACGTACGAGGGGATCTACAAGGGCTGCCTGGAAAGTACCCAGCCATGTAATATGAAAAACAGAGGCACTGATGGCTGGGTTTTTTTCAGGACAGTCCTCATATTGCAGCAAAAGGTCCTTCAGCTGGGATGAGTTTAATAAATTATGGTATTATGGGATATGGTTCCGCCTTTCTAAAGAACCGGGTATATATCTACATGTTTACCAATTGTAGCAAGATATATTGTTCAGGCAGGTGTCCTTCTTTTGCACAGTTTGAAGTGAAGTTTGATTTTGAACCTTGTGACTATATAACTGATTCAAAAAATAATTCATAAAAAAATACTTAAAATTAAATACCGACGGGCTTTGTGCAAACCAAGGATATTCATCCAAACGATCATTGAGGTTATCTTTCGTTATGAAATTTTGGATAAGTTCCACATTCTTCTTGGGATGTTTATATTTTTAATAATAAATGTGTGTCATTTTGATGCTTTTTAAAATTTATTGAATGAAAACCAAAAACTTTAAGAGCATTGCTTTAAGAACACTTGCAAATGAAACCAATGTGATATGACTAATTGGTTAAAAACTACATCAACTGAACCATGTTGGGAAATGGAGATAATAGGGACAAAGGTGGGAAACTGTATCTTCTCATGTCACACAGAGATGGTGTTGCTTTAAAACTTTTCATGATAAAACTAAATACAAATAGACTAACTTACGAAAATTCAACAAAGTAGAAAAAAAATCACTGCTAGATTCCTCTCGAGCACAGTCACTGTTAATAGGCTTCCACATTTCCATTTATTCTTTTATTCTGGACATGGGGCTCCTTGGGCTCAGATAGCGGTAGCATGACCACAGACCACCATTAACCTGGAACAGTCAGTTACTGAAACGGAGTAGGATTCACTTCTTCTTAGTTATGGGTCCTCGGTTAATGTGGCTGAAGTCATTGCTTGACCATGATGTTCGTGACATGGATGTCACCCCTAACAATTGTGACGATGTTGGCTGAGTAGAACGTTTCTGCTCATTGACCAGACCACCAAGCCTGAGAGAGAATTTCAGCTGGAAAACTTGTGGCTACCTTGACCCGTCTGTCCTTTCTGAACAAGTTGGCACATGCTTTACACCCAAGAACCCTGGACAGACCACTGATGTCGCATGGTTGAGCCTGGCTTCTGACACAGTGAATACATTGGATGTCCTAGGGCCAAGCAAAATGCCTGGCGTAAAGTGAGGGTCAGGAGAAATGATTGAGATGTGGGGTCACTGCCCCAGACACTCACAGGGGGCTGGCAGACCTGAGGAGCAAACCTGCTCTCTTTTGAAAGTGATTTCAAGGCTATGGCATTCCAGGGTCCCCTGAAGCTGGGACCAGTCAGAGCAGGAGGACTTGGAGCCAAGCCAGTGGAAACAACTCAACTGTCCACAGACAGGTGGATTGATGAATAAAGTAATGGGTCTGAATAAAAAGGAATGAAGTACTGATACATACAGCAATATGAATGAATCTCAAAAGTGTTCTGCTTAAAGAAGCCAGACACAAAAGGGTACATATTATATCATTCTGAAGAGGTTGAGGTCACTGATGGAATTCACTGGAGTTAGGGAAATAACTACATCTTGATTTGGGTTTTGGTTATACTTTGTTAAAACTCATTCAATTGTGCTATAAAGTCTGTGCATTTCCCTGTTTGTAAATTTTACCTCAATAAAGGAAAGAAATCCCCATTCTATAGATGAGGCTTAGAGAGGTTAAGAGTTTGCCCAAGGGGAAGCCGGGATGGCTCAGTGGGTTGAGCGCTCACTTTGCAGCGCCGGGGACCAGGGATCGAATCCCGGCCCCGGCCCGTGCGGACCCATATGCTGAACTGGGAGCTCCCCCAGTTCAGTTCTCTCTCTGTCTCTGTCTCTGTCTCGCACTTTCTCTGTCAAAAATAAAAATATATTAAAAAAAAAAAAAAAAAAAGAGTTTGCCCAAGATGCACAGAAGTTGGGCTCTGGTTAGAATCCCACCTGCCCAACCCCTAGTCCGTGCCTATCTGAGACCCAGTCGTCTTGTGTCCCGAGAGGCCACATAAAATCCTGGGTTCCCCCGACCCCCCAGGCTGTGGCAGCTATTTCCTTGGGTGGGTGGGACCTCAGGATTGAAGCAGACTCCAGCTTGTTAGTGGAGCTGGGACTTGGCCCAAGTCAAGCTATGTAGCAGGGTGGGCAGCGACTCTGGGAGGTAGGAGCCTGGCCCCAAACAGCGGCTGGTTTTGTGAGGCCTGAGCCAGGCGGGAGCAATCGGTTCTCTGAGCCAGATGCCGGTGCAAGGCACTGGGGGCCTCGGGAGCGATCAGTAAAAGCCAGTATTCCACCAGGATTTCACTCATGTTCTGTCTCTGGTTTAGGGTCCAATTCAGGACGCCTCCCTGCATTCAGTTGTCCTGTCTCCTTCGTCTCTTCCCATATGGGACAGATCCTTAGTCTTTTCTTGCCTCCAATGCCCTTAACACTTTTAAAGAGTCCAGGTCAGATATTTTGTGGCATTTTCCCCCAGTATGAGTTTGTCTGGTATTTTCTCACGATGAGATGGAAGCATGGAGGTGAGGGACCCTTCTAGGTCAATGACGTTGTTGTTCTAATGGTGATCTATTACCACTCCCCCATGCCCTCTACATTGACTATTGGAATTTTCTGTAAGGAAGAGCTATCATTTCTCTCCCACGTATTTACTTACTAAGTTAATAATTTATATCAATATGGACTCAGGGATATTGATTCCATTCTTTGGACTATAGTCCAATACTGCTTATTTTGTTACTCACGTTGTTCCTGAATATTAAACACAAAAACACCCTTTAAAACCTTCGAATTCCCTTGTAATTTGAGAAATGAAAATTAAGATATAATGGCATATAGTGTTTTTCACCAACTAGGTTGACAAAGATCCAAAAGCTAAACTGTACAGTGTATGAGCAAGAGTAAGAGAAGTGCTCCAATGGATGACGGGGCTGTAGACAGATCCACCTCTATGGAGGGCAGTTGGCAACGCCAATCACAATGAAAAGGCATCTGTCCTTAGACTGAGCAATTGAACTTCCAGGAACTTTTTCCTAGAGATACACTGCATCCGTGGCAGGCATTGGGGAACTAGTTAGGTAATTATGAGCTGTCCCATGAGGGAATATCATGTATTTAGAATGAGGGTGGTCTTCAAGTACTGACATTGCAGATGATCCCCAAGTAGTGAGGCTAACTGAAAAGTCAAGATTTACAATGTGTATCTACAGTGCTTTCTGGGAAATTGTCTTAAATTCTTTATCTGATGATTTAGATCTTTTCAGATTGGCTTCTTTCACTTAGTGATATGCTTTTCAGTTTCTTCCATAGCTTCATGGCTTGGTAGCTCATTTCTTTTGAGTGCTGAATAGTATTTCACTGTCTGAATGGACCACAACACAGTTTACCCATTCACCTACTGAAGAACATTGCGGTTGCTTCCAGGTTTTGACAACTATGAATGAAGCTGCTGTAAACATTTATGTGCAAGTTTTTGTGTGGGCATGAGTTTTGAGCTCCTTTGGGTAAATACCACAGTGCACAATTGCTGGATTCTATGGCTAGAGTATGTTTAGTTTTGTAAGAAACCACCAAACTCTCTTCCCAAGTGGCTTTACCATTTACTTTCCCAGCAGTGATGACTGAGAGTTCCTGTTGCTCCCCATTCTTGTCAGCATTTGCTGTTGTCAGTGTGTTGGATTTTGGACATTCTGGTAGGTGTGTGGTAGTATCTTGATGCTTTATTTTTAATTCTCTGATCAGGCAGGTTGTTGAGCATCTTTGCAGTTGCTTCTTTGCATATCATCTTTGGTGAGGTGTCTTCTCAGATCTTTTGCCCTTTTTTATTTTAATTGGAATTTAAAGAAAATGTATTTATTTGTTGGTAGCAGATAGAAATAAGTGTATTTTTGTATACTGACCATGCATTCTTAAGTTCATTTATATAGTATTTTAATAGATGCCTTATGATTTTCTATGTAAATAGTCATGTTGTCTATGAGTACAGTTTGTTTTCTTCCTTTCTGATCTTTATGCTTTCTGGGTTTTTTTTAATGTTAAATTTACTGGGGGTGACATTGGTTAGTAAAAATTACATAGGTTCCAGGTGTATAATTCTATAATACTTCATCTTTGTGTTACAATATGTGTTTACCACTCAGTCAGCTTTCTTCACCATATATTAGCTCCCCCCATCCTCTCCCACCTCTCTCATTTCTTTTTCTTGTCTTAATGTTGAATTTTTTTTTTTATTTCTACATTCATATTTCCAAGAGATTTAGTTCTCTGGGTGTAACTTTTAAAAATATAACCTCCTATTCTTGTTTCATGGGTACAGTATTTTCTGTTATCTCTCAGTAATAGTTTTGTTTTTTTTTTAATTTACTTTTCCTTTTTATCTCCATAGTTTTTGTTTCTACTACATTTTTTTTTTTTTCCTGCTTGTTTCTTTTGGTTCCTTGAGAGGATCTGTGTTCTCAGATGTTTAAAAATCCCTGGTTTTCCACTTGTGATAATGACGTGGGGACTCGAAACCATATCAGATGTTCTGTGTACATGATGGGACTTGACTTGTGCTCCTTTGTAGGCGGCCCGCTTACTGGGAGAACTCTTGCCCATAATTTGAGATACTTTGCTGAGGCTAACCAGATTCATCAGGGCATAGTCTTCCTGCTTCCTGTCTGGAGAGTAGCAGCCTGGCTACCGGCCTGGTAGGAGTGCAGGAGGAAGGAAAAGCTGGTGGGATGGTATCTTTTATTTGCACCTGGTTCGGTGCCCACAGCTTCAACCACGTCTGGATCCCCCAGCTTACATAGTCTGTTTTACCAAGATGTGGCCGCACAGATTCTTAGCGAGGACATCTAGGTGACTACCAAATAGTTTCCATCCAACCCTGCTCACTTCAGCCCACCCCCTTTCACCTCCTGTTCCGGGACACCTTGCTGTTGCCTGGTCCCAGCACTTTTCAAGGTCCCGCCATGTAGACCAATGGCTCTCAGCTTTCCTCACTGCTGGGGTAGGACTTGGCTTTTTTGTTCTCCTGAGTCAGTTAACCTCAGTTCATTTGATTTCCAGTTTCCAAACAGTTGTTGCTGTTTTCCCCCCCTTCCTCGTTCTCTCTGTCCTCATTGGTTTCTATTACTGTTTTTATTTACCTCTTTATTGTAGTGCTAGTGGGGTTTCAAGAGGTAGTAAAGTTAGATGTGTGTGTTTAACCCACCATTTCGACCCAGAAGTCCTGTTACTTGCCTAATAAAGAACTAAATAAAATTATGCAGGAGAAGCCGGGATGGCTCAGTGGGTTAAGTGCTCACTTTGCAGCCCCGGGGACTGAGGATCAAATCCCGGCCCCGGCCTGTGCGGAACCATATGCTGAACTAGGGAGTTTCCCCAGTTCAGTTCTCTCTCTGTCTCTGTATCTCTCTCTGTCTCTGTCAAAAAAACAACAACCAAAAACAAAAATAAAATTATGCACTGATTCTTCTACTCTTCTCTGGCAAATCTGGCACATTTTAAAATACAAAGTTAATCCCCTTGAGCTCTAAAATACCATTCCCCACATTACTGAATGTCTCATGTTCTTGCTTCAATATTCATTTTAAGAGTATTGGGAAAACATCTTGCTTTGTCTTCGTAAGGCTTGTATAAACTTTCTTGGAAACAACATATGGTACCGATAGCTCTCTTGTCTGAATAGAGGCGTTAATGGGAGACTCCAAAAGTTTGTGAGCACCCGCTGTGTAGGGGGCTGGACCATGACAATTGAGTGATGAGGCTTCAGGACAGTCCGAGCACTCCCCACTGCCCCTCAGTCCTGGGACAGGCCCAGCAGGGCCTCACAGGGCTCGTCTCCAGGAAGGTGTGACACTAAGCTGCCTGGTCACTTCTGGCCAGCCCTCCCCACCCAGCTGGACCCATGTGGCATAGGTCTGCTCAGCTCTGCCTACTCAGCTCCTTCCACTGCCTTGCTGCTGAAAACAGAATTCTAGGCCTGGGAACCACACAGTCACAGAAACTTAGGTGGAATTTCCACTTCAGGTGGCTGTCCTCTGTGTTTTGTTTACACAGCTTAAAACAACCTCGATGATGACAATAAAACAAAGCCTCTTTCTGTAGTGAGTGTAGTCAGACAATTCTCAGCCGATGATTGAAACCTAGCCTCGTGTGCTTATGTCCCTTTCTGTCTAGGAAGAGAGGCGGTGAGTGACAGGTGTCCATACCTTCTAGAGAAAGCAGCCGTAAACACAGAGGGCCAAACTGGTTCCACCAGCTTGCCCTGCCACTGCCCCAGCCACGTGAGGGGTGAAGGGCTGCTCCCCCTGGGCAGGGGGTGCTGTGGGTCTCCCCACTTCCTCCCTCCTTGAGCCAAGGCAGGGGGACACTGACAGGACCACTCTTGTCATAAGAAACTGCCAGCTCAGCCCTCGCTTTGACACCTGCAGCATTGCACAGACCCCCAGTGGTGGTCTTAGTGATGAACTTGGAAGAGCCCTTGGGTGGGTTACAGTGAAGAGGCGTGGGAGCTGGGCATTGGGACGGCCAGCGTGACACTACAGCAGGGGCCTGTGTGATGTCAGGGGTAGCGGCGGGGTCTCTAACCCCCACGCCCACCCCCACCGGCACCCCCAGTACCCAAGGAGAGAAGGAGTCAGCATTTAGACATCTACCGCAATGGAGGGCATTGAACAGCCAAGTGAGCGTAAGGACTGAGTCACAGCATTTTTATGTTCCTCCACCCACCTTCCTCCTCCCTGCCTTGGGCCTGGAGGGGCCACAGGAAGCAGTTCCTGAGTTGGGGATCAGAGGGAATGGCAAGGGGGTAGAAGACTAGGCTCCTGTCCAGTCTCACCCTGGGAGAAGCTTTGAACTGCATGTGAAATTGAGGTTTTGATTTAACAGGTTGTGTACGGATCACAAGAATCTTTGTTTTCTCTGAGCCATGCGTTAAGGACGGGTAATGAGAATTCTCGTTTTTACACTTGACCTTTTATTTTTGCAAGATTCATTGAAAAGTTATAAATAATATGGAAGCAATTAAAGAGTTCATTTCAACGTGGTCTCGTTTAAATGCCTGCTGGAACAGAGGGGTATGAGGGATTGAAACCCCGCCGTACGCAACATGTTAGGACCATACTCTTTATGAAGACTGAAAAGGAGGACTGTTGGTCATGCCCGGAAGCCCCTGAGAAGGTATAGGATGCACTGGAAATGTCCTCAAGGAGGGCAGTGCTAGCAGAGAAGGGGTGCTGGGCATCAGGGGGAAGAAAACACAGCTGGATTCTGATTGCCGCCAGTCCTGCTCAAGAAATTGGTTACTTGATGGTAAGATAGAGAAAGTTCCAGAAAGCCCTCCAGCCCCTCCTGTTTATCCTTCATAACTCAGCTCAGGTGTCCCTCCTCTGAGGGGCCTTCAGGGGCAGGGACTGAGGGCTGCCTCTCGCCAGGCACTGGTCCACTGCAGCAGGCGTTACCCCAGGGTCGCCTGGGCAAGACCTGCCTCACCGCAGCCCGGAGCACGGAGTCCGTACACGAAAAGAAGTGAGCGTGGCAGGTACAGCATCATCTAAAGATAAGTCCTATGAAAATGGCGTAATTATTGTCTCCGCATTTTGTCTGAAAACATTCACAAATGAATTGGCAAAAAAGAATTTGTGGTTGAATAAGACCTCAGATTGCAAGCCCACTCCTCCTACACCTGTTTCTAAAGCAGTTTTTACAAAGCCACTCAAATAGCCTTGATGGAAGAAGGAAGCTTTACCCACCCGAGACCATTGGCTAGAAGAGTAGGAGTGTTTCTCTTCTCATTTGTCATATGTGACATACAAGGGTACACAGTGCTAACCAGCTTGTTGTTGATTGTAAATCTAAGTCAGGACACTTGTGGGAAAATGGTGTGTCAGGACATGGAGGCTTAATAACCGAGAACGCTAAGAGCAGATTAGAGGCTAAAGATTAGGGAAACGAAGGGCTTTTCAATGCTATGCCTAAATTCTGTTGAAATGTCCTCACATTTAAGTAAGTACCGTAACCCAAATGTTCCGTGCAGTACAAGCAAATAATTCTTTATCTTGGCTTTTTGGATTTCATTTCCTCTGTGTGTGTAATCATTTCACACCTTTCCAAGAGACAGAGTTCTGAGCTAAAAACAGAGAACATGTGCAATGCTCTGTTTTGAAGTACAACAACACTTGCTCAATCACTCACGCATAGAAAGATCCTGACATCTGGGATCTCATCTGCTTCTCAGTATAACCCCATGAAGATGTAGGAGGTGTGGTCGATATTATCATTCATTTAAAATTCACTGATGAGGAAACTGAAGCTCAGAGAGGTCAAGTGATTTGCCCGAGTCACAGGAAGGAGGTGGTGAGGCTGCCTGACTATCTCAGGAATTCTGAGTCCAGATTCCAGGCTGGTTTCTGCAACATCCCGCTGGCCGTTGGCATGTCCAGAGGGCAAGGGGTGGGATCGTGGACAGCGGTTCAAAATACCATGTTCTGTGTTGACGAAAGTCCCTTTAAAACAGTCAAAGATCTAGAGAGAGATTTCAGCATGAAGATGTTCATTTTGGTGTTGTTTAGAATAGTGGTAAAGATGTGTCTGTATGTGTTTATGTATATACAACTGACCCTTGAACAATGTGGGGATTAGGGGTGCAAACCCCTACACAGTCATAAATGCACGTGTAACTTTTGACTCCCCTAAAACCTAACTGCTAGTGGCCTAGTAGTGATCAAAAGGCTTATTGATGATATAAAGTCAATTGACACATATTTTGCATTGTATGTAGTATATATTCTTTTTACAAAGCTAGAGAAAAGAAATGTTAAGAAAATTATAAGAGAAAATACACAGTATTTATTTAAAAATTTGCCTGTAAGTGGATCTGCACAGTTCAAACCCATGTTGTTTAAGGGTCAACTACATTTTGCTTTCTGACTCCCATTATTTTCATACATATATATTGATTTGTGTGTGTGTGTGTGTAAATTCTCCGAAAACATTTCACTACATAACTGCTCTAGGCAATCAGCCTGTAATGCCCCAGGAGAGCTTCCGCTCACAGCCTGGAGAGCTGGCCTAGACCTGCAGCCGGAGGAGGCCGCTTCCTCCTCGTGCCAACTCTAGATGTGGGGTCTGCATGGTCAGGTGCACTGGGGACAGAAGGTAAGGTAGAACTGACTTATGCCCACTCTCCCCAACAACATGCATGGCAGCCGCAGGTTTCTATATACCAGGGGCTGGGGTGGGGCAGCACAGGCAAGATGACCCCTATCCTAGAGCCAGGCTGTGAAAAAGGCATTGCCTGGTGCCTATGTTTGAGGCTCAGCCACCCTGATCCCTAGTAAAATGTTGCTCCAAATTAGGGTCTGACTCTGGGTGATGGGATTACCTGCTCCCTCCCTCTGTGGAGGACCCAGGGATGGAGCGAATGCTGTGTACCCTCTTGGCTATGTATGATGAGGCAAGAGCTTCAGAGAGGACTGGAGCTTTCTCCTACAAATAGCAAAATTCAGAAACAACTGAAACATCCAGCACTAGGGGAATGGCTAACTTATGATCCCTCATGGAACAGAATCTCATGTAGTTATTTAATAAAGTATTTTAATAAGCCTTCTTTGAGTTATGCATGTAGACACCAAGGATGAAAAATGATCTGGCGATTGTAGCATCTTCCAGCTGGGAGTTCAGGGGTCCGGCAACTGCGATTTTCTTCTGCTCCTTGGTGGCCCCAAGACTAATGAGGCACCCAGGGTCTCGTCATAACCCCTGTGACCTCCTCTTCCCCTTCTTTTAGTGGCTCTTATCTTTAAGTCTCCATGTGGCCTTGTTGCTATTGGACTCCACCCTTCCTCTTAGAAATGATATAGGAGCTAAGTCAGAACTTTCTGGACCTGAGACACACATACCTTTTGAAAGCTGCTTTCTTAAGAGTCCAGGACAAATGTTTGGGCCCAGACTCTGTCCTTGAAAAGGCTGTCTCTTGAAATGACACTGCTTCCCCCCCCCTCCCCCACCCGCCACTTGCCGGTCCTTCCTATTGGTCAAAATGCAACCAGAAGCACAACTAAGTTCCCTTTTGTTTCCTCGTATAGATTATATGAAAAAATATTGTCCTCAAGTCAATAACTTATCAAGCCTTTGCGTCTTAAATTCTTAATGTTAATTCCTTCAGGGAATGAGCTTGTCGTCTATAATAAATGCTGCAGGGTCTTCTTTTTCTTAAGGCAGGGCTTAGACTCTCCAGATGCTGGTGTGTGTTGTGCAATGTGTGTTGCCATGGTGCTGGAAATGGCTCCAAAATGCTGAAATCCGGCCACTTTTTGCTGGTGCCGTTCTCAGAGAGAGGAGGAAGTGTTCCATGGAGACTCGGGTTATGTGTGGATTAAGTTGCTCAGTGCCATCTGAGATCTGATTTGGTCGTTTGCATCATCTTCAGACCCTATTCTGGTCACATTTTTGACTATGTTAACTGAGTGACTTAGAATCAGTGGTTAAAACAGTCAAATAACCCACTTGATAAAGGAAAGCTGTACTCAAAATGTTTTTTGTGGCTTTTTTCTTTACTGCACTTACAAATTTTGCTGTTGCTGGAAATCAGCCGAAAAGTCTATGTGAATTTTGGGGCTGGTGACTACAAATCTCCAAATATGCGTTGCTACCTGCTTAGCTCCTCATCTTCCATTCTGTCCAGCCCTAGACAGGGGAGACTTAAGCAGCCTCAGGAAACGAGCTCTAGAGTAGCCCCCACACCCTTTGCCCCTCGGCCAACTGGATAGACATGTTCACAGACACATGGGGCGTAGACACATTTTTTTATGGACATGTTCGGGGCACCTCATGTCCTCTTGCTGTGCCCCCAAAGTCCTGGCACAGGGATTGGAACCAGGTAGCTGTGTTTGCATTAAGTGACCTCGCCCCAAGCCAAGGATCGTTGAATAAATCCCCTCCTCCGTGCTGAACGGATCAGACTCTCTACTTCCACCTGATGCCACAGTGCCGAGTTAGATGGTCCAGCGCTGTGTCAGATGTGAGCCACCACTGTGGAGCCACTTAGGTCTGCTCTTGGATGCCTCCCTCTCCTTCTCCCTCCCTCCCTTCCTCCTTCCTGCCATCTTTCCTCCCTTGAAAAAGAACCACTTGCAAAGGGTGGCTCAACAACGTCCATCCTTTGTGCCTTAAGACCATCAGGACTGTGCCGGAGAGCAGCACCCCACTGAGCAGAAGGACTGGCTTCTGGAGAACCTGGGGTTCCTGGGACTTTGTTGAAAGGAGCTCCGAGGCGGGGTTTGACCTCTTGAGATCCTCCCAGAATCCCAGTTGAAGCTCAGCTCCAAGGATGGTTTGTTGCCATTGGTATCGCTGTCTAGTCTCTGAGATTTCTGCTGAGACTGCGGGGGCAGAGAAGGCAAACGGCTACCCTTCCAAGACAAGTTTGGATAGGGTGACCAGACGTCCCGCTTTGGGCGCGACAGTCCCAATTTTTAACAATGTCCCGCGTCCCGCGGCGTTTTAAAAAAGTCCCGATGTTTGGAAAGAATGCACGACAAGCTAGGGAACGGCGGGAGACAGACCCAATTTTTAATCAAGAACCCCCTCCCCCCCGGTCAATGGTGTCCCGCTTTACCAATGTTAAAATCTGGTCACCTTAAGCAAACTGTTTGGAGCACTCAACAAAGTTAACTTTAGAAAGCCTGCTGTGACACGAGCAGTTTCTCTTGCACAGAAGACTGATATGGTTGCCTTGTATCCTCCTGTCATGTCAAAATACATGACTTTCTCCTCGCCGGGCTCTGTGGGCCACGCAGGTTGGCCTCTGTGCTCAGATGCCTTACCTACAGACAGGTGCCAACTGCAGGACATGGTGCGAATGCCCTGGGCTGGCCTTTGCGAAAGCATCCAGCACGCTGAGCCCCTGGCGTTTCAAAGGATGTGTGTGCCCTTCCCCTTTCCTGTGCAAGAGGAAGAAGATACAACAACCAGCCCAGCTGGTGTGGGTGTCTGTGTGTGCAGACACACATATGAGCACACACTTTGCAGGATGTGCTAGTTTTCTAAGGCCTGCTTAATCAGTTGCCACAATCTGCCTGGTTTAAGAGCCAGATGTGTATTAACTCACAGTCCTGGAAGCTGAGCGTTGGAAATCAAGGTGTCAGCAGGGCCATGCTTTCGCCAAAGGCTTTTAGGGGACCTTATCCTTCCTTGCGAGAATACTTTGAAAGGAATCCTTTTTTTTTTTTTCTTTCTGAGCAGTAGGTTTTAACTGCAAGCTTAAAATATCCAGTAAACATGTAGTAAACAGATGTGCTGTTATTAGGCTTTTCTTGTTCCGTTTACAGAGCAAGGCAGAGGAGATTAACATTTTTTTTTAAGGATTTATTAAGGTGAGAGAGAGAGAGAGAGAGAAAGGCCCAGAGCAGTCTCCATAGTTGTCCATCATTACCGGTAGTTGGGACATGGTTTCATTCCACACAGGTAGATGTGGGGCCACATGAGGCAGGAACTGAACTGGGGGCCTCCCACGTGGGAGGTGAGAACCTTCACTGCCCAGCCATCCCAACAGTTACCAGCTGTGCCCAGAATCCTGGGGCTGGGAATCCAACCTGGAACTTTGCAATTGCGAGGCAAGCGCTCTGCTGAGGGGCGGTCCCGACACCCCCATATAATTCTTAAGGGCACTAGGATTTTTTGAAGGGTAAGTAAGCACAGGCTTCAACATAAAAGTCACCGGCTGCCTTAGCCCCTAACAGGAGAGTCCACCTGTCCTTTGAAGCCAGGCACTGACTTCTGTTTAGCAATGCAAGTCCTAGATGGCATCTTCTTTCAATATAAGGATGTTTCGTCTGCACTGATAATCTGTTGTTTGGTTTGGCTCCTCAGGGTGAGGTCTGACATAGCACAGAAAAAGTCACCAGATTCTTGTGGTTTTAGGATGTCTTAAGCCAAATTCAAAAGAAAGAAAAAATTCAATCAACTACAGGATTTTTGAACTTTCTTCTCCCTCCCCCTGGCTGCTTTTGGCTTAAAGTCTAATGAGTCAGTAATGATTTTTACTGAGTACAAGTGAGTAAGGAAACAGTTTTGAGGAATTATGTGTAGTGTGTAGAAATTATGAAACCATGTTCCACGTGGAGATAACGCCCTCTGTTGCATTTCAGAAGTTTCCTAGCACTTGATTGGAAACTATAAATACAGAGCAGTTTTTTATACTGAGGTTTGATACGGCATCTTTAAAATGTAAAAGTGCCTCGTATTTTTCCTGTTCCACTTTTCAACCTCTAGCCAATTTATTTTCAGATTAAAGCAAAATTCTAAAGCTCCTTCCACAAAGCACTGAGAAAGCAGCCGTTTGGAAAGGGGAATTATTTTGATTAATGTTGATAAACAATCTGGAAAGTCATTGCTAGTAGCACTTTTTTTTTTTTTTTTAGTGTGAAATATTACACTGAGACAAAATTTTAGAGCTGGGAATGAATTTAGCAGTCAAAGACCACTGTCATTTTAAAGACCTCATGTGGTTATACATTTGGTATTTCTGTTTACTTTATCAAGCACACATTTTAAAAAATGATGAAAGAATGCAAAAGTCAAGGGAGATACTATGGCAATATGAGTAAACCCCTTATGTTGGAAATTTGTAAGCACCACACAAATGTCAGTTCTTAGTTTATTAATATCTGCTAAGCTGATTACCTAGCATAGATTCGATGTGATCTCAAAACCTGCCAAGCACCAGAAGGCTGTCCCTTCAACCTGCTGTGTCTGGTAGGGAACAGGAACAATTTCCTCCAGGAACACACTGGAAACATTACTCCTAAACTAACCACACTCCCAAGCACTCACAGAAATACAATTGCCTTTTAATCCTCCCTTCCCTCATTCTATTGGGTCTTCTCGTTCCCATATCCAACGAAAAGCCTAGTCCATACTTCCTTGTTAATTTTTTCTTTACTTTCATGAGATATGGACATATTTATAAATGAAATGATAGGCTGTCTGCGAGTTACTTCAAAACAATTTGAGGGGAAGCTGGGATGGCTCAGCGGGTTAAGCGCTCGCTTTGTAGCCCCAGAGCCTGAGGATCGAATCCCGGGCCTGGCCCAGGCGGACCCACATGCTGAGCTGGGGTGTGCCCCCAGTTCAGTTCTTGCCGGGGCCTATGCGGGAGGCTCCCGGCCCAGTTCCTGCCCTGCGCAGCCCCACGCCCACCTGTGGAGTGAAACTATGTGGAAAACTAATGCTGTCAACTATGGAGACTGCTCTGGGCCCTCCCCCTTCTCTCTGTCTGTCTCTGTCTGTCTCTCTGTGAAAAAACAAGAAAAATAAATCTTAAAAACAAAACAAAACAAAAACAACAATATGAGAAGTGGAGAAGCAGATGGGGGATAAAATTGAAACAAGACTGGCCATGAGTTGTTAATTGTTGATCGGAGCTTCTTTTTATTGTAATTCTTTTTTTTTTTTTTTTTTTTTTTTTATCTTTTCACATTTATAGAGAGAAATTATCTTTTTATCTTCAGTGCATATTTATTTCTATTTTACTTTTTGACAGATAGAGAGAGAGACAGAGACAGAGACAGTTAGAGAACCGAACTGTGGGAACTCCCCAGTTCAGCACGTGGGTCCCGCCTGGGCCGGAGCCGGGATTCGATCCTCGGTCCTCATGGCCTCAAAGCGAGCGCTCAACCCGCTGAGCCGTCCCGGCTTTCCCCCTTTTTATTGTAATTCTGCAGTGAACGTCCTTGTACCTACGTGGGAATGTCCCCAAACTAATCCAGAAGAGGAACTGTGGGATTTATATCCGTTTTAAATTGTACTGGGTGCTATCAAGTTGTTTTCCAAAGCATCTGCACAAATTTACACCAGTCCTGCATCTCAGCAAAACTTGAGGTTTCACATTTTTATCAGTCTGATTATTAAAAAGTTGTATACTTTTTTTTTTTGCATTATTCTGATCACTTTGAGCATCTTCTTGCATTTGCTGGTTCTTCAAGGTTGTCTTTCTTTGAATTATCTGTTCATATTGTTCCAGAGAGTTCTCTTTCCTCTTCCCTCCAAGCAGAGGGGTGTTTGGGTTAGCTTATGAGCACCAATTGTAAAAATTTCAAGAGTTCTGTTAACTTGTTATCAAATATGGGGAGCTCAGAAGTGGCCCTGGTGGAATATTTACACCATGGCAACCAGCAAACCCTACAATTCAGGGCTTCCACCTCTGAGAGCTAGTTGTGTAGGATTTTCCATCACACCACTGCCTCCCAGCATTGATACCTAGATGTGGCCTGGCTTTAAGGAGTATCAGGGTGAACCTGAGGCCCAGGCATGTGAAGGGGCCCTTGACTCACTGATCAGGACCAGAAAGTGTCGTATTGTGCTTCCTGTGCTGGGCAGCAGCTGGTGGATATCAGAGGGCTGGGGAGGGCAGGGCCTGGAAGACACGCCAGCAATTTCTGTCACAATTGCCAACCTCACTTTCTTTTTAAGCTTTTGAAAGCTGTAGGTCTCAGGAAAATAAATCAATACCTGACTCCTCGGACCTCAAGAAAGTACATTTTTAAATGTCCTCATTCTACTTTTTTTTTTTTTTAAATTCAGATGAGAAACTTCAATGGGGAATTGGTTTAGATTCTGTCAGCTTTGTTATTTCTCAGTATGTTACTTCGATAGTCTGCCATTTCAGCTGCTTTGGAATCACAGAGGCAAGCAGCCAAATGAAAGAGATTTCACTGTATTTGTACAGAACTTTGTGTATTATAGGACACAGTAATTTTTTTAAACAGGCATTTGAGAAATAATGGGTTGATTGCAATGGTATTAGTTTAAGTTCTAGGCTCTAAAGAAAGCATTTTCCAAATAGACATGTTATTTTTTTTCTCCCATTAAAAATAATCTCCAACAAAGCAAGCTTCGTTCTCTTGCTGACCTATGCCACAATACAATGTCTGCTCAAAGGTGGATTTCTGATGGAAAAGGGAAAAAGAGGTCTATTTTCCTAGCTCTTGAGCAAGAAAATGTCTTCCTCTGGAAGATTCATTTTCTTTCTCATGGCAACGGATGCTGTCTGCCTGCATCGTAACACAAGAAACATGTCCCACTTCAGTTACAAGGACGGTGGACCACCAAGATGTCAGTTATCCTTTGTGCATGGCAACTTGATGATTAAACTGCTAATATTTTATTCAAGGGAGGCTTTCCCTTATGATTAGAGAAGCTTTCAGAAATATGTTAACACAAAGCTACATGTCAGTTGTGAATCTCTCTGCTTTATTACAATTTATCTTTGAGTTATGGCTGGCTTCTTAACACATTTCTTTCCTACTTTATAATATAAAAAATTTCTTTTCTCTCTAATCCTGATTTCAGTGATAGAAATCCTTCAGGCAGCCTCAAAACTATACTGTAAGATGAAACCATAAAGGGAAAGACTATTATATATCTCAGCTGTGGGAAAGTTTAATTGTTTAACAGATGAGCATGACTGGCATTAAATTTAGTCCTAGACAGATCTTACCTTTGGTGATAAATCAGTTCATTCCACAGAGATACTGCTAGAGAAATAACCTATTAGTTTATGGGCTTAAACTCTTTTTTTTTTTTTTTTTTCCGTTGTTTCACCTTTT